>RXPK01000119.1:1430518-1492706 GCA_004143645.1 Protaetia brevitarsis
ACAGTGGGAAGTTAACAGTAACTTTTGATGGCTGTATTCCTTCATCAGGGAGTAACAACAGCTGTGGTGGATACAATCATTTCTCTTAGCTCATATATTCTAACAGTTCTTTGTTGAATTTGACAATTTTTCTACAACAGAATTAATTTATTTCATCTAATTTTTCTTTAAATTCACCTCCTGACATTTTCATTCCTCTAATTTTCCATTTGATAACAAATAAATGTAAAAATGTATGATACCAATAACAAGGAATTCTACGAATATGTAGAGCAAACACAGACAAATAACAAGGAAAAAGTAGTAAGGACGAAATCACTCAATTCAACATTTAACTTAGATGTACAGGTTATGTTATACAGGGTGTTTTGAAACATCGTTTAAAGAATTTAAGGCATGGAGTACGATCGAAAATAAGGTTAAAAGTCATAATAAAATATGTCAAATCAACCGTTTACGAGATAACCAGGAGTGTTCTAGTAGTACATGGAATATAACATATCCAGGTAAACAGGTGTTTATTAGCTATTGTTTTATGACAGTTAATTTGACGTTTTTGTGCAATTTGTAGCAATTACAATGGGTTGCGATTCTATGCTGGAATGAGCGATATGGTGTTCATGTACGATGTGCTAATGGAATTCACACGTCGCTTCTATGCTGAAAGTTCCTGATCGCCAAACTGCCTTCGCATGTGATGTTCAGACGGTTTGTTTCAACGGACTAAGAGAAACTGATGTTTGAGAAGAAAGGGTCTTCTGATACTTGGACGCAGAGAATAGCATGTACTCCACAGATAGAAGATCGAATTTTGAAATTATTTGATTGAAAATCCCGAAACTAGTGTTAGAAGAATTTCGACTCACAGTGGGTTGTAAACAGCAATCGGTGGAAACTCTTATGAGCAACTCCTATACTCCTACCATATCCAACGGGTTACAAGCCTTACTGCTCCGGATTATCAAGTCGAGAAGGTCTTTCGTGAGTGGTACGCTGCTGACGGCCAGATTCGCTGATAACATCCTTTTCACTGATGAAGCTGGTTTTACTAAAAATGGAATATTTAATTTCCACAACAATCACATATGTGGGACGGAATCCTTATGGCTACCGTTGAAGCCAGGCACCAGCAACGTTTTTCTCTAAACATCTGGTTAGGCATGCATTTAGGGAAACGGTTGTAGGACCGATTGTTGTGCCACAACGCTTACAGGTACTTGCATACCTCGAGTTCTTGGAAAATACTTTTACCTGAAATTTTGGAAGATTTACTATAAATCTAAGACTGAACCTCTGTTTATGCAAGATAGAGCTCCACCGCACTTACTGCGCGCCTGTTAGGGAACATCTAACAATGAATTTTCTGGAGATGGAATAGCGAACAGGTCCATTGCTGCCTCCAAGCTCCGCCGATCTAAAACCGTTGGACTTTAAGTATCTGGGCGTATTTGAAAAAGTTAGGTTACGCAACACCGTGTAAACGATTCTTCCAGAGTTGCAGTCAACGAATAAAACTCTGTTGCCAGATAATACGAGAAAAACCCCTTTGTTTTTTGAAAAGAGTGCGCGCTTTCCTTTTGAAAGCAGATGTTGAGCCTGCTGTCGAAAGGTAGGACGTCATGTTGAACATCTTCTTTAGTTATAATTTATTGTTAATATATGCAATGACATTCCTTATAAAAATTGGCTAAAGCAAACTATTCTGCAATTCGCGATAAATACTGCTTCTATCGTAAACAGTTTATTTTGTTACATTGGTTATTTTACGACTAAGGGGTAAACGAACCTAGTGGGCTGGACATCATTACCCATTCCTGACAATGGTTCATACTATTTCTGGAAAATAAGAAAATGTATAGTTCTATCTTTTTAGAAATTGTGGCAATAATAGTTAGCTATGCATTTATGTAGGCATTTAATTTTTACTTTAAATATTACCCCTTACTGCGCCGGTGCAGATTTCTGTAATAGTCTCGTGTTCATACGATGACGTTAACGTTGCCTTTCTTTGACTCAAAATTAGAAGACGTTAGTGTGTTTACACATCTTTAAGGTAAGTGTAGTGTTTTGAGTTGGATATATTGATAATAAAATAAAGAAATAATTAATCGCAAGTATTAAGTACAATTGCAAATACAAGGATGTTAGGTGTATGCGAAGGATGTCGGGTATTTGGCCTTCGTAATAATGTTAATTTCTAATAACTGACATAGGATGTCAGGTATAGGTTTTGAATGAAAGCTAATGATAACTTACTCATGGAATTAGTGGAAGATAATGGAAAATGAACCATAAGTGTTTTCTACATATGCTGACCATTAGCTGACCCTAGGTGTCAATATTAGTATATAACTGTCAGCATAGGGTTATCGATAATTTATATGATTTTTATTTTTATGCGTCCAAACAAATCCTTGCACCAGAGGAGAAAAACCTATTAACAGAGTGTTTATTCTACAGTGCGATCGAGGCTTCTCTGTTACAAAGAACACTTAAATAGGCTCAGGGTAAACTTCCTTGAAATCACGATTTTCTAAATATATGAAAACTGTAAAGAAAATCCAAGAGCAACAATTGCCCGAAATGGAATGTTCCCAATAATAAATTGATGAACTGGTATATGAAGCCAACAAACTCAGAAAAGCACCATAATGCTGCCTACGTGTTCTTACTATATGTACCAAACCTAAATTTAAGAAGTCGCTCTTTTGGCCTGATAATTCAATAATATAAACGTAAACAGAAAGATAAAAAGGTCCGCAGTCGCAACATCTAAAAAATAAAGGAGTATTTTTGAATAAAAGAAATAAGAGGCGGCTCGAAACAAAAAGAAGAAAGGAAAGAAACGTGTGGGAGGCTAGAAATACAAAAATACTGGAAAACTTAATAAACTTAATAAAAAGAAAAAGTTAAACAGTAAATTGAGTCGAGTTCAGATTCGTAATAACGTTCATCTGGAATCAGAAGGCGAGGGGAAGATGGGCGCCTCAGAGATCAGTCAGTTTGCCAACCGTAGTGCACAGATCATAAAAAGAGGAGCAAATTGAAATTGTGATTTTGTTATAATAATCTACGAGAAGATATTTTCCAGGAAAAGTTATTAATAATAATTGAGGAATAAATATTCATCGTCAATGTCTATGAGTGGTTAAATTATAAATCTTGTAGATACCATATGGTACGAAAGATACGAAATTCTTTAGAAAATAAGATCTCCTTTATCTGCGAATTCTCGCGGACTTTATACAGTTCCAGAAATTTTGCTTTATAGGTAAATTAAATATAACATATTGTCAACACGCGCATGAATATTACATTATTATTATTATAGAAACATTTATATTTTATATTTTTGAATACAATAAAATCTCCTATGAAGTGAATTTATATTTATTTCGAAACTAACGGCAATTATTGTTACATAATATATGTCAGCTTTTGGATGTGAACAAGTTTGGATATGTCAGCTACTGGATGAAATAAAAATTGTTTTCTATGCATAAAAAAAAGTAAATGTAAGTATAAGTACAGCGATGTTTATTATATGCCTCGATTTAGAAATGTGCAATCTTGAGACCTATATATTTCTAGATAACATACCTAAAAAACCAAAGATACCAGTAACATATGAAATAAAAATGGTGCCTTAAGGTGTCAGCTATTGGATAGTTTACCTTATAAACATGGCGCGAATTTGAAATTTTAGGTAGGGTTAAATCTGTTCTAACCGCCAATTTCAGAACTATTTTGGAACTGTCATGTGCATTAGATCCAGAATTTCAAAATCGAGAACGGTTCTCGAACTATAGCTTCGAACGAATTTAATACTTTCTCGCGGAAGTAAGAACGCTGATGCATCAACAGCTGCATACTAAAACATAAATCAAAGCAAAACCCAATAGCGTGATGCACAGATAGATCGCAGCTCTTTACGGCTACCGAAAAGCGATATCCAGCACCGTCCAACAGCGATTTCCGTCGACCCGAAGATTGATTAGACGCGGGAGTGCGAGTGAATCACGCAGTCCAGTCGCCTTGGCATTGGCAGACGCGAACTGGTCCTTCACACTACCACCGCTTCTTTTGATTTAACAGTCGACACGCGCTGATCATCTCCAGTAGGTCTCGGCAGCGTGGTAGCGTCGCGTCCGATGATCCCGACAGGTGTTCATCATCAATATTACGCACTTGAACGTCACCACGGGTACACTAATAATAATAAACACCGAATAACACACGCGGTTAATTTCGACGAATATTTTTAAGAGAAAAACCGGTAATCGCGTATACACACGCTACGACCATTCACCGATCTGCTAACTGTTAATATCCGGCTCCCTTTCGCCGAGACGCAACGGAGTATGTAAAGTAAAGCGGGAAATACGTCTTCTAATAAGAAAAAAATCCAGAGTGACATTTGAAACTCTTCGAGAATCTTGCGGAATGTGAAAAACGAATCCTATTGCGGAGAGAGAACTACATCGCAACAGATCCGCTTAAGGTAAACAATTAATCTTTAATTAGTGCTAATTAGCGATGCGGCAACCGATTAAACCGTTTTTTATAATCCTGGCAATTATCGGCGAACATATTTGCCTGTAATATTCTGCGAGCTTTAGGGAGATTAGCGGTAAATCGCGAGAAAAAAATTATCTCCGTTAAAAATAAAGCCGTCAAGAGCACAGTTGCGAAGATAGAGTCACGGAGAGTATATAGAGAAAAACCGCATTCCCGGCAATTTTCTCTTCGCCGCGCGAATTAATTTACGCGAACCAGGTTCGAGTTGACTAAGCGCCGGCCGTCCTATTGCCGCGATGCGCGCGGATGTTTCGGATGTTCTTCGTACGCACACGAAACAAGTTCGAAGCACGTGGGAGTCGAGGGCAGTAGGACAGGCAGATCCATCATGTCGACTGTTGGCGCTGTTGAAAGTTTCTTTCTGTATGATCGCGTCCGAAGAGTAATCGGGTAATTAGAGTCGAATAATTCGATGGGATAAATTTAACTATGTCAGCGTAATTTCTTCTATTGAATTGCTGTTTCTTTCAAGTATAAAAAGGCATTGAAAAAGTTGCCGTCAGATTTATCTGTCGAATAGAACTGCCGGCAAAGTTATGGTCGAAAATATTTGTAAAATATTAATACATGAAATCGTAATTATTACTAAAATTAGAAATATTTTTTCAAAAGTGCACTGAGAGAAGAAAATGCATTCCTTGAACTAAAACCGCTTTGTTGTACAAATATTGTTGGATTAACAACATTTTTTTTGTCAAATTGAGCCAAATGTACACTGTTGAAAATTTTAACACTTTTTTGACTAATTTAATAGTCAGGAGAGGTCTACACTCTTTTCGTGTTATTTTGTGGAGAACTATACGAGTTTAAATTTGACGAACAAAGATAGTCCAGTATTGTCTATTGCTAAGGGGTTATTTTGTCCAACTGACATGTGGAATTATTAAATATTTCTAGTCATATTTTATTTGATCTATATAGACTAGACAAATTTACTAGCTGTTTTCACTAAATGAATGCGGTCTATTCGGTGATTTAACACCGTTTTCTAACACGACGTCTTTTTAAAATGGTTATTGCTTATCTGTTTCTGGATATTTTTTCAGGTATAAGTGGACAAAACGACAATTATTAACAGCCACAGTTTACAATGTATCTAGGTATATGTACTGTCCTTGTAGCTAATTTAATGCGGAAATTTTATATGATTGTAACAACTCTTTTATTTCTTAGTGCTATAATATTCTCTCTGTAAGACGTTTTCTCAATTATAATAATGCAGAACCATTTATTCAAAAGTTTTGGTTTCAACTAAACGTGCCAATTTTAAAATGATTTTTTGAGAACCATTATAAAATTAATTGAATGTTTATGCTATTTGACTCAAATCTGCGCTAATTACGTAAATAAATATTCCCAATACATCTTTAAGATGAAGAAATTTTTTATGCACGCTGGAATTAACGTTTAATAGCACAAGGTTACACTTTGCCACCAAACATGTACTGACCATGTTTGGTGAAAACAGATACACGTGCAATGCACGTGGTGCGTATAATGCAATACCGTATTAGATTAGGTGAGGTTTCTATATTTCTATCCGAGGGAAAAAATTTGATAGGTTGACGCTTCTGAATGTCTAGAAAAATAGTAAATCCTCATACCTGAACAAAGAATTCACACGAAATTCTAGCAATTTCTGTTCTGTTAACAACACACGTAGTCAACTCGTCTGGCAAAGTTTGTAAAAATCAACACTAAAATATTTGACTAGCGCAAAATTAACACTAACACCGATAATATTTTCAATAGTGTAAGGTTATATTGCCTCAAAAAAAAAGATTTTGACAATATTTTGGTAGTTCAACGATATACCGTTTGTTAGCGCGATCACCAACAAAATATTTTGTTTGGATAAATTAAAAAGAAATATGTTTTGTTATAAAAAATTAGAGTGATATTCAGGTACTCATAAATAAATACCTCGATAATATCTTCAGGAGGATCTATAAATATAATATGTAATTAAAATGAAACAAAATATAAAATTACAATAAGTAATTACTTACAAAGTTGTAGGGTTCAATGACAGATGACAAAAGTCAAAACAGGAAAAAAAAATGAATAGTTAAAACATTCAAATGTAAGTAACAAAAAAAAATATTACAGTTATACATATAAAATAACTAGAAGAAATAAAAAAAAAATTATTGATGTAAAATATTGCAATAAATACTACTTAATTGATTTGTATCAGTTTTTAAAATTAATAGCATTTTTACAATTTTTTATATTCACCATTTCCAAAAATAATCGTTTTTTTGTAGTTTAATTCTAGTTCAAGGATGGAAATATACCGTCGTAATTAAAACTATGTTTAAGATCTTAGACATAAGAGACAAGGCACACGAACGTTTTCCGATACTACAATCACTCTTATGTTGAACTATTCTGTTCCTTACAATTTGCGATGTCTGACCAACATAACAAACCTTGACAGTCGGTACAAGGAATACTACATATTACATCCTTTTGATTAAGAGTTGGAGTTTTATCTTTAATTTTAGTGAAAATACTGCCAATGGTTAACATGTTGTATTTAAGCTTGGCAACGGTGGATATACCCATTATTACTATCATTTACATTTATTTAATGTATAAGTCATATTACTGTAAATAAACTGCGTGTCAAAAAAATTGCAACACCATGAAGAAACTGAGTCACAAAGCTGACATTTTGGCAAGTTATTTTTATTTACTGCAACATAGTAAAAAGTTTCTGCAATAATGCAGTATTATTACTGTAAGGAAATTTTTACAGGAAAATTACTGAAGCTGTATAGTTTCTCAGTAAATAAACAAACAATTAATGTAAAAGTCAAAAACATTCATGTAAATTTCTGACAGCGTTTAAATATATCGGAAATGATTCTTAAATTTACAGCCATCATACTGTGATATTAAGGGTAAGTGGGGGAAACATGATGACGCGATACTGTAAATTTACAGTTACTGAAAATTTTCACTCTCATCTGTAAAATTACAGGCGGACAATTACCAGAAATACTACTGTGTAATTTTTTTACTGTGAATAGTAAGTCATAACAATTGTAAAAAATACCAACGATCTGCAAAAAATTATCAATAAAATGCCACCTCCCACGATTGTTTATGCACTGTTCAACTTTGCAAGGCATACTCTGAATGAGATGATCAATAGCATCTTGTGCGATCTTATGCTACGCTTGCTGTAGATGACGACGAAGTTCCTGAAAGTTGTTTACTGCTTGTGCTAAATGCCTTATGTAGCGACCCATCATATCAACGTGCTCTACACATACTCGATCGGGTTTAAATCCGGAGAGTGAACAGGCCAGAGGAGAGTTTCTACTTAGGGTACAAATAAACTACTTTTTACAACGTTGAAAACATAGAGTGAAAAAACAAAACGAAGGAGTTTAAATGAAATAAAAATCAAAATTGTAAATAAGAGAAAATAGGTTTAATGTTATATTAATTTTTTCGTTCATTAACTTTATATTGGGTTACTACTACTACCTACTAGTAACTATGAATTAAAGTTATATCCTGTTCACAAATACTACTGTACCCTGTATTAATTCTATGTTGGTATCTAGATGCGGTTTGTGTATTGCGTTATTTACGTCTGTTCTCAAGTTTTCTACCTGTTTCTCCTGTATAAATATGGTTACAATTTTTACATTTGTAAACATCGTTTTTGTATCTTCATCAATTCAGTCTTCATCTCATTCAACAAATACTCAGCCCATTTCTTTTTTGCTTACAATCTTATTTCTTAACCTTTCAAATTTTATTGCTGTATACACTGCTAGAAGTATCCTTTTTATTTAAAAGGAATTGCATTAAACCAAAAGTTTTTGCGTTTTCTATATGGCCAACATAATTTGGTGTTTCCTTGAAAAGGAATATAATTTTAAATTTACGCATTTCTTCGGGAATCATATATTTTTCGATGAAGCAGTTTATTCTTTTAAGTGACACATATTGATAGTTGATTCAAATCCTCTTTATTTTGAACATGAAAACTCTGCACATTCGCAGTAAAACCGTAAGCATTTTGAATCAAGAGATTTTTTCTTTTCTTAATAACATTTATTCATTTTAGACTTAACTTTCTTGCGGTTTTACCGAAAAGCGTAAACATAACAGAATGTCGTGAGCATTTCTGATTGAAATAAAAATGAAGTATCTCCAAAAATCCATGCACTCCATTTTTATTATATATGGAGGGACACGTCGTATTGGGAATTGATCACAGCGACCATCCCAGTACCCCTATCATATGTTGATCTGATAAATATACCAGGTTAGTATGTCGTAATCGTATATTCACCTCTTTTTGTGCGAAATATATTCTGTTACTGGAATGAAACAGGAGATGTGTCATCTATGCGACAATTTCTGTACTACACAAAAAGTACTACATAGGGAGAAATCTGCATATGAAAATAATATTATATTGTTTCAAATAAACCTTTTAACCAAATTATATAGGAATATTTTTTAATATTATTTCAATTAAGTAATAATTTAGTAACCAAATGCGTTAACAAAAAACGTATTTTTTCCGTGGGTAACAGTTTTAAACGTTCAAATACTATATACTTCTGTAAAATGCGTTGGCTTATAAGTAATGCAACATTAACTAACAAATTCCAATTGTCGCTGAAATTCCTTTAATCTTGCACGAAAATATTTATCTTTGTTTACTGTTGTTTGTGTATCTGAGATTTATGCACGTGAGAACATGCATAAAACTAAAAAACCTTCGCGTAAAAAAGCACTCAGCTTGAATGCAGACGCTTGCATTTGCCGCTAAAAGCCAAAAGTTTTAAATCAATGTATTCATGTGTGTCCATGCAAATAAATTAAAACACCGGGTTTTTTTATTTAAAGCAAAGTTAATATAATAGCAATAAAATATGTGATTGTGTATTGTTTTAATTTAAACAGAAGTTATACAGATATTATAAAATATTAATCAAAACTAAGGTACATTCCATTTAATTAAATTACGGTTACTTTTCATCCAAAAGCATGTACTTCAGAAGAAAATAGTTTTCCGGCAAAACAACAGGCTACTTTCAAATAATATAAACACTTTTCTGCGAAAAGGTATCCTTAAAAACCAAACATTATAAAACTTTTCATTTAATGAAATCTCTTTTTTCAGTGTATCTATATTCTAAAAGCCTACACGTCAAACTGCTCAACATAATGCAACGTTGCTGTTCACAACAGATAGCATGATACAAGAAAATAAGGTATGCTCATCTGAAAACCAAAACTCGTCTTTTTCGCGCATTGGCCCTCAGATACGTCATCACTCGGCTGTCGCCATTGTTGTTGATGTATTTACCAAATTACTATATTTATTTTAACAAGTTTCAGTTTATTTTTACATCGATTAGAACACTTTATTTAGTTTTTATTTAATGTTTTGTGTCCTCTTATGCTTGTAGTAGTTTCGATTTACGTGTATAGTGATTTTAGTTACGTGTTATAAATTCGTTTTAGGTTTTGTGTGGATAAACTGTGTATAAACGTTGTAGTGGAAATTCTTGAGCGACTTTCATTCGTTTGAGGGAGTAGAATAAGAAGAATTTGTAAAAAAAGAAAAATAAAACACTGCACTTACAATCATTTCTTTTTTTTATCTGCATTTTTTTTATTCCAACACTGTCTGCATTAATGTTTGTACCAGACTAATAGATATTTCATTTGCCATTAAAAAAAAATATGAACCACTTACAATTTGTGAAATGTTAGTACGTGTAAGTACAAGTATGAAGGTAAGAGCTGAAGAAGTGTATGTTCAATTAAAGTAAAGCTTGTAACTATTAATGCTTTATTTGCTTCATTGCACTAAAATAAACAAACATAAAATGTTATACAAAAGGCAAAAAATACTTTACATCAACAGAATCGCTCATCACAAAGCAATAACGATTTTACATTCAATGGAAAATTACATTTAAAAATGTGAATTATCTAAAATTTTCTTTCAATGCAAATTTGATTGATGCAAAAAAACAGTTTTATTGAGTTTAAGAGGATAGATTTAAAAAAAATGGGAGTTAATTTTCTTTACGTTGGTAATATCTATTAAATTCTTGGATTGGTAGGACCGTATGGCCCTCAAATACGTCACATCTAGATGCGCAAGAGCATACCTTATATTCTTGTATCATGACAGATAGGCTTTTCACACATTTGCATTTGCCTTATTGATTATGTCAAATGCACCTATTATTTACTTTTTACGGGCAGTATTTGTATACCCATCACAATACATCCACCGCTAACTTGACGTACATATGCAAATAACTAAGTATTTCAAACCGATTTTTAGCCAGTGTTGCCCCACAACAGTTACGCCTTTGTGCATCCCGCCATCACTGGTGCGAGCAAATTAAATACAGAAACGTCACTTATTATCGTTGATTAAGAGACAAGGATAGATCCGCGATGAGGTTAGGTGTCAGTATTTCCTCAGAGGTGTCTGTTGATGTGCTCCGACGTTCGATTATTACGCGATTTTTTTTTTCTGGCGCGTTCGTTTGAAGCGCAATCATTGTCGATACTAACAGTACATTTCCTAGGCAGTGTATATTCTACGAGGACTATAGACGTAGTATAGTTGAGGCTCGATTCATGCGTGGACAGACCGAGCATAAATGTATTCTTCTTTGTTATCGCGGGCCGGTGAATACGCAACGGTATCGTGTTTTTGATGTGCAAATTGCATCGGCGGTGATTACCGGACTCTAATTATTTAATATATGGCCGTTGGCTTCTTGTTTGCGTTTATCCTTTTTGTTATGATAAAATTTCTTTCTTGTTTTTTTTTTCTCTGTCGTAAAAGTTTTCGATAATTGGTTTGCTAACAACCGAAATAAATTAGGTATTCAATGCGTCGATATAAACAATTCAGCGTATTGAAAGTTTTTCTTGTGATTATAAGCTGACATTTTATGATCTCTTGGTTTTGAAAATATTGAATGCGTATTTATGTTTTGGTATGGAGCTTTAAACTATAATAAATCAAACGAATTGACCCAGCAATTAATATTTGTAGTTGTCATATTTTTTTATTAGAAAACAAGACAGTCAATGACATTTTGGCTTCACTTACATACTGCTGTGCACTGATGGTACCAGCATAAATGCAAAATGAAAAGTAAAAAAAAAATGAACATTTAAATTTACTAGCTCAGCGGATAAAAATAAAGGGCGTTTGAAAATTTGACCTTCTTTAAACTAAAAAAATTGAAAAGGATTGACTCAAAAATAAAAGAACAAAAATTTTGAATGACGTTAACAATCAATTTTATTTAAAAAAAAAAATGTTAATTACAATTACGCAGGAAAAATAAAACCTTAGACCTTACACACTGTTTCGAAATTCTTCACATACGTTGCAATTCGAAACATTTCGTGGATAACATTCTGTCTACGCTGAAGACTGAACCTACAGACATTTTTAGTAAGTTTCGACATTATATCGCTATTCACGAACATACCCACGGAGGACGCACTGGCCTTACTTCCAGAACTTGGACTACAAGAAGATATCATTGAATTAGTGAAACTGTGCTTATCCACGACATACTTTTTGTATGAAGGAAAATACTACGAGCAGAAGAACGGAACAGCAATGGGAAGTCCTTTATCACCTGTAATAGCCAACTTGTTTATGGAAGCATTGAAGAAGAAGCCCTAAGTTCCAGCGATATGAAACCCAAGTGTTGGCTGCGATATGTCGACGATACTTTTGTAATATGGCAACACGGAGAAGAAAAACTACAACAGTTCTTGGAACACATAAACTCACAGCACCCAGCCATCAAGTTTACCATGGAGAAAGAACAAAATGGAAATCTCCCTTTCCTGGTGTTATGGTAAAGAAAACAAAAGAGGGAATGCTACAGCACGCAGTATTTAGAAAGAAGACGCACACCGATTGATATCTGCATGCAAGATCTCACCATCATCCGATGCAGAAGAAGACATTAATACATACTTTGCTATCCAGAGCCGAAACCATCAGTGACGAACAACATCTTACCAGTGAAAAATACATTTGGAGAAAGCACTAAAGAAGAATGGTTACACTGACATCGACATAAGGAGAGCCACTAAGAAGAAGACGACACTGGAGAAACTACAGAACCACGAAGAGGGATGGCGTGTTTACCTTACATAGCGGGAGTCACCGAAAAAGTAGGCGAATTTTGAAGAAACGTAACGTACAAGTACGCTTCGGACTGCAACGTCGATCCAGCAGTATCTACGGACCGCAAAGGATAAGATACCAAGGGCGCACAGAAGGTATCTACAAGATAACATGCCAATGCGGACAGTGCTACGTCGGACAAACAGGAAGAGCCATCGACATAAGAATAAAAGAACATGAGAGGGACGCAAGATTAAGAAGGACCGAGCAATCAGCGGTGGCAGAACACATGCACGACACCGGACACCAAAATGGATTTCAAGAATGTAAAAGTAATAACTACCACCAAGAACTACGGGAAAGACTCATCAGGGAAGCCATAGAAATAGAAAAGAATAAAACCGTTAACACAGAAGAAGGGTACCACCTTAGCAACACGTGGAAGAGCCTACTACGAACCGTCACGGTCAATGGAGCGGAAACTACACGGTTGGATGCACCAGGGGCGTATATAAGAAGAATGTCGGACCATGGAGAATCAGTTCAGTTATCCTGAAGAAGCTGTCAGTATGAACAGCGAAACGTCGAGCGAAAGTTTGAACACGGCGAAACCCGCAAGAAGCTGTTATTATAGTACATAACGGCCGTGAAAGCCTACGCAGTGTTATAATAACTGATCTTACATCCAATCGTGTACACAAAAAAAATACAACAGTAATTATTATTTAATGAGTTCCTAGATGGACGATTTAAATCGCAATAAACGAACAAATCTTTAAATAAAAATGAATTACCAAAATGGTAGCAAAGAAACTAAAATAAAATGTACTCACGCTCGTCAATCTGGTAACTGAGCGCCTCTAAGGGATAACAGTCGTATACATATATCAAAACCTGCGTGCACTCGCAACGCAGAAACGCAAAGAAAATATCTAAAATATAAACTACATATACAATACTGGTGAACGCAATATGTACAACTGAATGAAATTAATATACACAACTGCACAATTAAATTAAATTTAACAATCAATTCTATTAACAAACTCTTGTCAAAATAAAATATTAAAATTGTGGAAACTCTTTTGTGACATTGATAAAGATAAATTGGCATGAACAAGAATACAAATTTGAATTTTCGAAATCCAGGGTGCCAGACCACAGCAATACGTCTCCTAGATGTTTAATTATTCTTTTTTTTTTTGTTGTGGAAGTCGCCTGACATGGAGTCTCCGGTAACAATGCAGCCTCTTGGCTTTTTGTATTTAGACTCCTATTGTAGAGGTCTCTGGCTGGTTGATTGAAGTAATTCTCTGCGATCATTTTTGGATTGCCAAAAATTGCCTGTCTTCTTGCGTCCAGAGCTTCACTTTCACCCAGAATTTTGGTGAGCGTCCTCTGTTCTTTTAATACACAGTCTGCAGTTGTTGATTCTAATTTTCTGTATCTGTCCTTTTAGTGTATCAGTGGCGGCTGGTGCATACGTCACAGGCGGGGCCAATACAATGATTGAAGTTATCGTCCGAAATACGAACATATTACGAACTTATACCAAGAAATTAGATCATTGTAATGGCTCTTGTAAGCACCAGTCGCCGCTGCAGTGTACAATGTCCTGTTAGAAGACCTGTTACCGTATGAAGATAATTCCTACTAACAATAAGCTAAGGTTTGGGAGACAGTTTACCTATTTATGAGACCAAATAAATCCGATCCTTTAGGATCAGATTTAATTGGTCTCAAACCTTTTTAATCGTAAGCTCCAGCCATTATTGTTTTATTATTTGTATATCAGGCAGCTAAAAATTGTGGCAGGCAATTTAACGATTGTTAGTAGCAGTGGCGGCTCGTGAGTTATGAAAGAGGGTGGGCACAAAATAAAAAGACATAAATAAATTAAGTTCGAAAGTGTACTCTCTAATTCTTCCATTATTATACTACAGGATCAAATTGTTTTGGCTACTAGTTTCTACATATGGTAGTAATCGTCTTCTTCAGGCCTCAGCATGATCCCATAATAGTCAACGGATTAAAAAACTTAGCAAACAGTGCATTAAAATTGGATTATAGTTAGAGAAAAAGAAATGTCCGGTCGCAACAGTCAACTATTATGAGATCAGGCTGAGGCCTGAAGAAGACAATTACTATCATATGTCGAAACTAGTAGCCAAAATAATTTGATCCTATAGTATATTAATAAAAGAATTAGGAAGTACACTTTCTAACCTAATCTATTACTACTAACCTAATTATGGACTATCAAACATACAAAATAAAAACGTACCTATTTTTTGTACATAAAAGCTAGTAGAACTTTTAAAATTTTATATACATATAATTAACCGGCGAAAAATATGACCATTGTTCCACATCTTCGTTGTACTTAATTTTATGTCGCAAATAAGCACTATCTAACTATTCACGTATGTGTACTTTGCCTAGAACACTAAAATCAAAACAAAATTTTCGTGTTTCTTTGCCCTCTCTGCTATATGCTTTAAATCAGTCACTCCTTGTTTATTCCACGCACTAACCCCTTTCTTAAAAATTAAGCACATACAGCAAAATAATTTATTTGTTAGTGAACATGCGTATATCCACTCATATTTTTCATATATATTTTTATTGAATACTCTATTGTAAGTTCGGTCTTACTTGGGGAAGCGTAGTTTATTTGAAGATCAGGAGTAGGCTTCCTTTCTTCTTAATTAAAAGTTTTTCCTCAAATGATAGCGATTTTTTCAAAAGATTTTGCACACAACTATAATAAACACCACTTCAAACAACACATGCGCGGTACGCGCTGAAAACAATGCAGTCGCAATGAATACAAGACGTTAACTAGAGACACGAAATTGCGCGCCTCAAAGCGACCCTATAAGCGCATATAGCGAAGATAAACGGAGGCGTCCGATTCATACTCGAAATAGGTACATCGGAAATAGTGCCCGGGAGCATAGTTTTGAGCGTTGGCATATGCGCTAGTGTTTGTGGTGGCGGAAGGAAATTTTGATGCAATCGTTATAAAAACACGTAAAAATAATAAAATAAAATAATGCACTGAATTACATACGAATTTCTTTCTGTGTTTATCTTGGTGGTTGGATGGGCACGTGCCCTTGTGCCCTTTAGTACCAGCCGCCACTGGTTAGTAGTTGCCCTTTATCTCGGGAGGCAATTTACAATTTACCCGTCCACTTCACCTAAAAAAGATCATATGAAGATGTTGATTGATATATTTTACCTTTTTTCTTGACTGTTCTCTTTCAAACAAAGAATTCTTGTTTTAAGTTTTTTTCTCTACCTCATACCATTAGTGAACGATGCATATAGGCAGAATGGATTATTGTTGTGTTTCCAATTTTGCATTATTTGTGTTAGCATACCTTTTCGGTTGTATGTAAACAACACAACTGTAGGATTTATTCATTCCATAAAAATAAAAAATGTTTACTGCATAGTAAATATAAGATTAAAAAAATACGAACATATTAGTACGCTCAGAAGACAACAAATGTTAAATGAAATATAATTTCAAGATAACTCTTTCTGTTGAGTTAAATTGCAAATTATGCTAAGCTAAACGCAGAACTGTTCCTCAGTTAGTAATATTACATCGTTACAGCAAACTATACCAGCACTCAATCCGCTTTGCAAAGAATATTGTTCAAGTGTCATGATACAACTGTATTTAACATTGTAATCAAGCATACCTACCTAATTGATAGGTATACTGTAATATGCATTTTGTAAAAAAAAAATCAACAATCTTCCGTTGTTTGTAGAAGTTGTTAAGAACTAACATTGTTTAGCTAATTGTGGGTTAAACAACAGTGCAGCGGCATAATTATATGTTTGTTGCTCTCATTACATTTCAGGTCACATAAGATTACATATTTCCATAAAATATTGTTTGAAAAGGTCGAGAAGAAACCGTTATGTTTTCAGTTTTAGCGAACGAAAATTGACATTCCCGGATAATCTTCATCACCCATTTAAACCATCCAATTTAAAATACATAAAGTCTACATGCTGGATTTTAATATATTTCCTTCCGTATATTAACATTTTAATGAATAATATATAGTGTTACGTTATATTAAATAAAAATCATGCTATTTATAGTTAGTGAATATTTTAATATTGAATTTGCTTCTATTTGTAACCGATAAAATAACACATACCGAAATGGTCTTATTAAGGCTATGACTAATAATTGTATTAAATAAATTATAAAGTTAAAAACATTTCCTGCTGAAAACTTCGTCAAAACTTTTCAAACTAATTAGAAACAGAATATTACTCATCATATTTTATATTCTTTATTAATAAAAATACATAAAATGCAATATGTAAATCTCTTCCTGCATCTTGTGAGCCAATGAGGAGATGTTCATTTTGTTTTTGCTTTTGTTTCTGGAAAATAGAACTACAACACATGATGTGATACGTGTCATTTAGGTAGTGTTAAAAAACACGCAATTTGCGTAAAATATTTGCTATTTAACATGGCGTTCAAAAGTGTTCGATTTAATGACTTTAACTTAAATTGGATTTTGCTTATTACATAAAAAGACGCGACATGCAGCGCAACACATATGAAAGGTGGTTGAAATGCTCGTTAGTTTAATGAAGGTGAGACGCGTTATGCCTCTAATTAAATTCAGTTAAATTAGTTTAAGATGTGTGTAATTTATAGTTATTGAAAAAAGATGATATTATGAATTTAGTAATATATACCCTTTTATGTCTTTGATGTTCGATCCTGTGTATCTATAATAAGCATGTTGATTTTGTTAAGCATACGTCTTCGTTTCAATATGTAGAGCTACAAATCTGACCTCTCTACTAGTGTTTTCCTAGGTGGGAAGAAGCAATGAACAATAGTGGTATGCGACGAGAAATGTTCCTAAAACTTTCTCAATTCGTATACAATAAATTTGTAAAAAGTAGGCAACGCTGCCTGAGTTTCTGGAGGATGTACCATGCGCGACAAGAATTGCAATGTGGTTTATGCACGATGGTGCACCGCCACATTTCAGTTTGGTTGCTCGTAATTTTTTAATAGCAACATACGGAGATCGCTGGATTGGTCGAGGCTTAAACCCCCTAGATTATTTCTTCTGGGAATCTCTGAAGTCAATAATTCACACTACTCCAGTGGAGAATTTGGACGATTTGCGAAATCGGATAATTGCTGGTGTAACTCAATTGAAGCGACCCTGGTGTGTTTGAAAGAGTTCGACAGTCAATGACGAGAAGATTGAATGCTTGTATCCAGGCTGGACGAAGCCATTTTGAACATTTATTGTAGATTGAGCAACTTTACATATACTTTTTTATAGTAAAATGTTGTTACTGTCGCAAATTTTGTTTGCCCTGTATCTTCAAAACAAAGGGTTTGTTTCAAAAATCATCATAGGACAAAATATTCTTAGAATAAGCCAAGGAGTAACCTTTTGAATTTTTGCCGCATGTTTACCTAACACCCTATATACGGAATATTTGCTTAAGGGGTTAAAAGATGTTTATCTATCAAAAAAAAATCTATGCCTTTTTCCTGTCTGTTTAAAATTAATTTAAATGTTACTAATTGCTGCATATACTTTCACATACACCTAATTAAACAAATATTAGCAATAGTCTTTGTAAAGTAAACCGTCTTTTGTACCTTCATTATCATTGTAATATTTAATTTGAAAAGAATGAAGCATAAAAAAAAACATTCAACTTTGCCGCTACGCTATTACGGACTTGCAAGCTAACTGCATATTTAGATACTTATGCGAGATGTAGAACTATATTGGGTCCTAAAAAATTAACGTTTGGCAATTTATGGCTAATATTTTACAAAAGTACTCCAATGGGTCCCCACTATCAACTGACAATATCGGGATCAAATCTGAGTTTAACATTTGGCGGTTCATCTATCATGTTCACGTGACAATAATAACCTCTAATTGCTAACAACCAGTGACATACATTTCTCTCTACTATATCACGATGAAAATGAAAGAGAAAATCATTTCTCTTTCATTTTCATCATTCATCATTTCATCAACATTATCAAACAGATTGTTTTGATAATGTTCATCTTTTGTTGTTGCTTAAAGAAAAGCTGATCATAGTTGCACTAAGTGGATACCTTCTTCGGTTTATAGTTTAGGTTCACTTCCTGCCTGATACAAGCTGACGAATACACTATAATTTGCACTTCTCTTCAATTTCTGTAAATAAAGATCTTACACGGATCTCCTGTAAGCGGGTGCTCCAAATGACTGCAGCGTCCAATAAGGAGTTACATGGTAGGTCTAGGATATGGAAACTTTAACTTTGTTCGATTCCTATTTCGGATATACGTAGTAGGTACAAAATTATAGAAAACAATATAAAAATAATTATATATAAACTGAACGTCACATCGTTTTTTTATTCCGCAAATACCAGAAAATTAAATCAATCGATGAAATATAACAAACATCGTTTACACTATATTTATTATATTTTTGAAAAATATTCTCAAAATTCTCGAGTGGTGTGTTTTCAATAGCAGATGTAGCATCTTTTGATATTTATTTATTTGATATAGTTAACACAAAGTAAATCAAGTTTCTTAATTGATTTACACTTCTACGTTTCTCACAAGAGCAGCAAACAAGCAGTAACCGCAAACCACGAGTAAAAATAGCTGTAAGTACCGTAAAAAACAATAATTGTATGTACATAAAATAATGATACACACTTCGCTATAGTTGCCTTTCTAGTTTAATCCACTCTTAATTAGGTTTTTACCCAATCGATACATAGTGGATTGAAATCGCAAAATGTGGACTTAGAGA
Source organism: Protaetia brevitarsis (assembly GCA_004143645.1). Taxonomy (NCBI): domain Eukaryota; kingdom Metazoa; phylum Arthropoda; class Insecta; order Coleoptera; family Scarabaeidae; genus Protaetia; species Protaetia brevitarsis. The sequence goes on from RXPK01000119.1 coordinate 1,450,094, forward strand.
GAACTGATCTTTTTATCGTATTTTACTAGTCGAAACGTTACTTTTAGGTCGAGAACTTTTTTTCGTAAACTCAGTATTTAAAAATTTATGGCGGACAACTTTTGTAAATATTTATAACTCAGACAACCAAATATTTTTGTGTTTATAAAAAAAGTGATTACGTATTCATGTTCTACCCTTAAAAATAATCATTTTATGCCATTTTTGATAAAAGCAGTACTTAAGAAGTTACGACACTTACAAGGGAACTGTCAAATTTCGATTTCATTGTAACTCTACAGACTAAAAGAATAAGAAAGAAGCACTACGCATTTTTTTTCGGCTCCTTTATCATTCCGGAGATATTCCTAAAAATTGAAAAATTGCGTAAACTCTGGAGGGGTAATGGGGGACGGGGGCTGTACCCCTAAATTGGGCAATTAATTTGCAAGAAAAAAAAAATTGCCAAAAAATGATGTGAGAGCAGGGGTACTTTCTCCCCCATTATTAGCTTCTTGTGAAGGCAGATTATGTCATCTCTTGGGTCATGTAATCTGCTGCAAATTATGTTAAAATATTATTTTATTTGAATGGGGCAAAAATGGAGAATTCATTTAGGGATACAGCCCCCTCCAAAGTTTGCGCAATTTTTCAATTTTTAGGAATATCTCCGAAATGATAGCAGCTATTAAAAGAAAACTATTTTAACATAATTTGTAGCAGATTACATATCGCAAGAGATGACATAACCTGCCTTCACAAGAAGCCAATAATGATGGAGAAAGTACCCCCTGCTCTCCCATCATTTTTTCAAATAATTTCTCTTTTTCCTATTTCTCAAAAAGTGGCGCTTTCTCGTAGAAAGCGGTATAAAAAATCCAGAGAAATAATAATAATAATTGGATGACTATAATTGCATAAATTAAACATTTGGCCATATGTATATGTATATGCCAATAAATGCTATTATTATTATTATTATTAATAAATATTTAACATCAAATACTAAGAAATTAGCAGATGCATTTACTAATTGAGTTTATTTATATTTCATAATATTTTTTTAATAAAATGTCATTCATTCTTCTACTATATATTCTCAGAAAAGTGCGTACAAAGATTTATATTTTGATTTATTAATTTATTTACGTGCAGTGTATATAATTTACAGTTGACACTCTATAGCTTTTCGCACATACAATGGATTACGTCAGACTGCACATTTATAGAGTAATATATTAAATAATGACGTTTCGTAGAAACACATACATAATCTTATCCATATTAAGATTTATTAGATTTGTAATTAAACATTAACCTTCGAAAAAGTCACGTAGACGTTTGGATATGTGTGTATATATAAGATAATAGTTTCAATACATTAGTATTAAGTCTCATGCTGCCTACAATTGCAGTTTGGTACACTGTCAGTAATTAATAAAGCTAATATGTTGAACATGTTACTTGTGACGTATCAAATAGCCCTATATCGTAGTATTTCCTTTTATACCAGAAGAAAGTGAGTTGCACAATGCCTTACAAAATATAATTGTAACTGCTCAACAGAAGAGCATGTTTTCCTTTTGATAATGTAACGGGAGTTTGACGAACCAGCAAAACCGCATGAAGCGCAATTTGTGGAAGAATTGGCAAAAACACCATCGCTTTCTACGTGAAAGCGCCTTTTTTTGAGAGATAAGAAAAAGAAAATTCATTAAAAGAAAATGAGAGGCAGCGAGTACTACTGTGCTCCCAGCATTTTTAGCCTCTTGCGAAGACAGTTTGCGTGAACTTTTCGACAATGTAATCTGCTGCAAATTATGTTAAAAGGTTCTTTAATATCTGTTATAATTTTGGAGATATTCCTAAAAATCGCGCAAAGTTTGGAGGGGGCGGTACCCCTGAATTGGGCGATTGGGCAGAAAAAAAAATCATAGTGTTTCTATCATTGCCGGTGCTCCCTTGCTAGAAGTTTTTCTTATAGGGAAATATACTTTATATATGAAAAGTAAATTATTACAAATCATCCTAACCCCGTGCTCCACCTGAAAAGGTACTATACGAGGCTACCTATTCTAAGTACTATATGGGTTCCGTAACAATTGAAATAATCCTACTCTAACTAAATAACTTCCCTATGATTTTTAATAACAAAAATATAATACAGTAGCCTCGCGACCATATGAATACTACTTTTGAGAAATGATAAAATATGTGAAATGTGATTAGTTCACATAATCGCGAGTCTACTGTAAATCAGTCAGCTATCAGTTATTATTAAATGCGCCCATGGAACGACTTTCGTTATCTCCCAGCATTCGCCAAGGACACTGATTATATATAATATACTTATATAAAATCAATGGCCACGGAGTAAGGGAAAACCATGGCAAAAACCTTATTCTGGGAGGATCTGGGAAGAAGTCCCAGACCTTATTACTGATAGCCGCAAATTATTATTATCCTTCTGAGTGCCGAAGAAGCAGCCTCCACGTCTCCTCAAATTCCGACAGCTTTGCCGTTCTCGCGTAGCTGCTCTCTTTTTCACACATTCAGAAGTTGAACAGGAAAGATGATGACCTAAAAACAAACAAAACAACAGCAGTACCTATTCTAATACTTAATAATAACTTAATCCTAATTATTCTAACCAAGAGTAATTAAATAAAGATTTTATTATTTAAATATTTATAGTTTAACACCAATTCGACCACTAAAGAGCATAAAATTATTCATTTATAAGCGTGCTACCCTACTAACTATCTAAATATCATGCCGTAGCCTATCTAGCTTCTTTAGCAACATACTAAAAAATTCTCACTATTCGATCGACTCATTATCTCTAATATCTGTTTCGCGTCGCGGCCAATTTAACCCCCTAGCTAATGCCCTAACCTCCGTACGCGACCGCCACTCATCAGGACATTTAAATAAGATATGCCCCGCTGTATATTACCCCACCACACTCACAAAGCGAATCATTAACCCTCTTCAATTCTAACATAAAAATGATTTAAAATTACCGTGACCTGTTATTAATTCTACCGCCTGATACGATAAATTAACCCTCATTTCCCTAAAACGTGTAACGCTACCGATAATTTCCTAGTCTACCTCCATTTAAGGTATTATCCCACCTACTCTGCAATCATTATCAATATAGGGAAATTGCAGAGAAAATTAGTTATAACTTCAGAAGCTCACATTTCTCCAAATCTAATTAGGAGATGGCAGCGAGCATGATTAGCTTTAAGGTGAATTATGTCTCATCCTTCGATATTCTTCGAAAGCGTTTCCAAAATTTATTTTTCCTGATAAATAGTACTTAGTAATGCGAATTCTGAAAATAAATTTTAATATGCCATTTCTTTTTTCAAGGTTCTTTGAATGCGCCCAATTCGTCAACAAGAAAGAGCATCTCACGAATTGGGGATTACCAGATGACCTTCGGATCGAAAGATGATTTCAGACTGAAAGCATAAATTAGACAAATAAAAAGGAATCATTTTGGTATTGCATGAGAAGGTATACCAAGAAGAATTGATCAAATTTCTATGATTAAAAGCAACGAGCAGAGCTGTGATGTAACGCTACCAGATACTGGGTTTTTATTCCAAAACGCCTCAATTGCCCATATCAAAACACGTGATGACAAATCTTCGAGAATTCCTCCCGTTAGCAAAACATGTGCTCGCAGCGTAGTAGATACTCGCCAAACTCGCACGAGACTTCCTCGGATAGCTACACGTCCTCCAGAGTCTCCAGTCCCGAAAGCTTCTACGCCAGATACGCCTTGTCCAGTCCTGGAAGGTCGTCAGATTCGATGTCTTCCCAGCCGTACATTCCGAACTGCTACAAGGCGGGCGATTCGTCCCCTTGGGGTCACCGCCAATCGTACTACGGCGAAAACACAACGTCTACCACAAGTACGATTACAGACGAGAACGAGTGCTCGAATTCGATGGGCAATAACTACGCCGAAAATTACTACAAGACGAATTTGGAGAACAAATACAAGAAGGAGAATGCCAGTAGCAAGAAGACCACTACCAGTAGCAACACGACGGCTCAAGCTGGCGTGGAAATAATGAGAAAGAGGCGGCTAGCGGCCAACGCGAGAGAGAGGCGAAGGATGAACAGTTTAAACGACGCCTTCGATAGGCTAAGGGACGTGGTTCCGTCTTTGGGCAACGATAGGAAGTTATCCAAATTCGAGACGCTGCAGATGGCCCAAACATACATTGCCGCCCTTCACGAGCTGCTGGAGAGGGATTGAGGTCTCTGTAGGTATTACGTACTTCGTAGTTTTACGACTTTCTTGTTAAGTTATTCATTCAATTGTGATTTTTTTTTTATTAGGTAAGGATCTGTGCAATATTTTTGAATCTTTACTTTTATTTTATAAGTTGATCTTTTACGTGCAATATACACCCTGTTCAAAGGTTTCGGTATAGTATTGCTAATTCTGTTAGTATTTAAGCTAGGAATTCGAGTAAATGAGCAAATATTTATTATTTCAGTGCTGATAGAAAGGTAATAAAGAAAAAAAAAAAAATAATTGAAAAAAGCATTTCTGAGATAATTACAAATTTAGACATTTTTCGGTTTTTTTTTATAGGAAAATAATTGCAAAAATATCAAACGCCTAAATTTTAAATGGGGGAAAATTTTGCACCCCAGCTTCAGTACTTGGTAGATTTCTTTTATTTATTTAAAACATTGAAAATTTAAAGGATAAAAGCGGAATGTGAATCAGAACTGCGTCGGTTGAAACATTATATCGGCCACCATCTTCGACATCCCTTATGATTTACGTATTACGTACTGAAACCAATACACGAACCTTTAAACTTATCAAAATCATATTTATTTTTCTTTCACGACTACTAGCGTAGTTTAAAAATAATGGATATATTATATACGTAATAATCATCTCTAATATTAAGAACTACATCAGCTTGACGATATGGCCGTAATAATTATATCAGCAGACATTTTAGACACACTTCATTATCTTTAAATGAATTTATATTGAATCTTCAATATTGTTACTGTTTTTAATGGTTTCATTACGACTCGATTGTGTAAATAAATTTTAAAATTTTTGATTACGTTTTATACTGTATAATAATTGAATTAGTACTGTTTTTAATTAATTCTTTCTTTCCTTTTGTTTCAGTAAAAAAATTATAAAATTCAATATTTCTCTTCAGTATTGGTATTTTTTCTTCATATTATTATCATTGTTGTATTGCATTTAGTTTGACAAGCTCAATGCTTTTATCATGTTTTCTTGTCTGGTTGACTTGTGTGGCCACTTGTGAACTTTTGCTGCATTGGTAGCAATAAACATATGAAGGGTCCACGGGAATAACGATCAAAGTCCATTTTTTGTGAAAATGAGATAAGGGTGCCATTTTGTAGGAAATTCTGAGTATTATAATAATGCGCGTTCAAATTATTTCAAAAACGGTCGTAGTCCGTAGAAAACAAAGTTGCTATAATGTAGTTTCGTGTTAAACCTTTAAGTGTCAAACTTTAAAATTCATTTATCTCTTAATGTATGAATATGGACTTTGATCGTTATTCCCGTGCACCCTTCATATGTATTTATCTAATTTACATATTGCCGTTACTTGAATCAACAGACAAACCCTGAAACATATACAATCTACGTAGTAATACGACTTTATATACTTAAAACAGCTGCTTACCAGTTGGTGATTCATGTCTAATATTTGATGCAAAGGAACGGTTTTCGCAGCAACGATACTTTATAGTGCCTACCGACGCAAATTTACTTATGCTTCACAACGTGATACAAGGCAATAATCTGGATGTGTGACGATTGCTTGGTTGTCTAGTAATCTAGTATATCAGAAAACTGCGACAGAAAGAAGCAGTTTCTTTTGATATTAATTAGCTGTTACGAACTGCTAACGATAGTTAGTTGCTACAAATTAGCAGATTGCATTGTAGGAGTTAGTGCTGCCAGTCGAATTTGGTTTTATAAGAAACCGGTGTGGCAATTAATCGCTTCCAAAACAAAAACTTAAAATTGGCCTTTAAAACCGGTTTTTAAAAGTGGTATTAAAATAGGTTTTTAAAATCTGTTTTAAAACGATAACATATTTTTGCATTGTGACGTGTACCGATATTTAGTATTCATATAGGTACCTGTTAAGGAATTTTGGGAAGTTTGACTGCTAAGTAGTGTTACAAATCGAAACTGGTGCTCTTGGTATCCGATAAAATTGAGATTCGGATATTCGGATCGGAAATTATTCGGATCCACTATCTGAATTTGCTATCCGGTTCTCAGATCCGGATTCAGTATCCGGTTTTTAGATCCGGATCCACTATCCGGTTCTCAGATCCGGATCCACTATCCGGTTTTCGGATCCGGATCCACTATTCGGTTCTTGGACCCGGATCTGAAAAAGATGTAAATTATCGATCAACTCAATATTAATTAACGTACTATTATATATACACATTCACACTGCATTACATATGTGTTCAATAAATCTTAGTAATTATTGCACCAGATACGAGGTTTGGGATAGAGGATCCGAATCCGAGGTTTCGGATAGTGGACCTGGATAACATCGAGATTCGGATATCCGCCTCCAAATAACAGTACTAATCGAAACCAAATTAGTGTGAAGCAGGTTTTGGATATGGCTAGTAGGTAGCCCATCTCTAGAAACTACATTGGTTATCGAAATATTATATTGAGAAAGAATGGTATGATAATCAGTTCAATAAAATAAAAGTATTAAATTTATATTTATCTCAAAAATGCTTCACTAATATGTTTTTGTTGCTTAATCGCAATTATAATTTGCAGTAAAAATACTCAAACTTTGCTAATTTAACCCAATTCTTACATTAGCAATAAATAAACAACCGAAATCTTTGAACAGGCTATCTATTTATGTTATTTACTAATTTATTCTTTAAAAAAAAAATCAAGTGTCCCAAGAAAAAAAAAATTGTTAAACTACTCTATAAACGATTTTAAGAAAGGAACCTTTCAACGCTTTTTATACTCTTTCACAAGCTAGTTCATCATCTGTCAAAATATGACGAGAAAATAAGCGTTAGTTGAGTGCTTTCATAGCCTCGTCAGAATTCCGAGAATATTTTTCCAATTAGAAACACTTGTAACAATAAATAAAACAATCTCCCGGACAGTCAAGCGCACTTATCAAGCGTAAGAGCGTTTTTAGCATACGTTAATGAATTAACGAACGTATTTTGTGATATTATATTTTTTTTGTGATTAGTTTTCATTTATTTACAACGAAAGTTTATTTTTCTTAAGATCATCCGTCCAAATCTGAATATAGTCATGGGACACCCACTGTGTAAACAAGGTAGAGTATACTGTAAAGTTTGAAATTTAACTTTTGCAAAGTATTAATAATTAATAATTTGAATAAATTGTCCTTTAAAATTATTTAAATTATTGGTTTTAAAACTGTTTTTACTGCCAACTACCTGGCAAAATGTTCAATCTTTACTGAACTCAGTCGAATATCCAAATAATCTCTAACGATAAGAGAATCATCACTAGTATATGGGGAGAGATTGAGAGATAGAATCATTTAATATGCAGACAGAAACTACATATAAAACCAGATTAATGAACGTAAAAAACTCTATAAATATGCGTAACATACATACAGGGTGTTTTGAAACATCGTTTAAAGATTTTAAGGGCATGTAGTACGATCGAAAATAAGGTTAAAAGTCATAATAAACATATGTCCACAAATTAACTGTTTACAAGATAACAGCGATTTTATCGCAATTGCAGAATAAGTTTGCTTTAGCGGTTTTTACTAAGATGTTATTGCATTTTAACATAAAATAGATTATAACTAAAGAATATGTTCAAAATGACGTCCTTCCATTTCGACACAGGGTCTACATCTGCTTTCAAAGGAAGCGCGCACTATTTCAAAAAACAAAGGTTTTTCTCGTATTATCTGGCAACAGTGTTCTATTCGTTGGCGCAACTCCAGAAGATCGTTTACCGGTGTTGCGTACACTAAACTTTTCAAATAACCCCAGATATTAAAGTCCAACGGGTTTAGATCGGGAGGCCTTGGAGGCCAAGCAATGGGACCTGCTCGCCCTATCCATCTCCCAGGAAATTCATTGTTAAGATATTCCCTAACAGCACGCGTAAAGTGCGGGGGAGTTCCATCTTGCATAAACCAGAGGTTCAGTCTTAGGGTAAATCTTCCAAAAGTTCAGGTAAAGTATTTTCCAAAAACTCGAGGTATACAGGACCTGTTAAGCGTTGTGGCAAAACAATCGGTCCTAACAAAGGTTCCCCTACCATACCTAACCAGATGTTTAGAGAGAAACGTTGCTGGTTCCAGGCTTCAACGGTAGCATGAGGATTCTCGTCACACCAAACGTGATTGTTGTGGAAATTAAATATTCCATTTTTAGTAAAACCAGCTTCATCAGTGCGAAATCTGGCCGATCAGCAGCTGTTCGCAAAAACCACTCACAGAAAGCCCTTCTCGCTTGATAATCCGGAGCAGTAAGGGCTTGTACCCGTTGGATATGGTAGGGGTATAGGAGTTGCTCATGAAGAGTTCTCCAAACAAGATTTCTGCTTACACCCACTTGAGTCGAAATTCTTCTAACACTTGTTTTGGGATTTTCATCAATAATATTCAAAATTCGATCTTCTATCTGTGGAATACATGCTATTCTCTGCCGTCCAGTATCACAAGACCGCTTCTCGAACGAACCAGTTTCTCTTAGTCGTTGAAACACCGTCTGAAACATCACATGCGAAGGCAGTTGGCGATCAGGAAACGTTTCAGCATAGAAGCGAAGTGCTTGTAAAGAATTCCCATTAGCACGACCGTACATGAACACCATATCGCTCATTTCAGCATTACAATACTCAACCATTGTAATTGCTACAAATTGCACAAAACGTCAAATTAAACTGTCATAAAACAATAGCTGATAAGCACCTGTTTACTGGGATATGTTATATCCATGTACTACTAGGAACACTCGCTGTTATCTCGTAAACGGTTGATTTGTGAACATATGTTTATTATGACTTTTAACCTTATTTTCGATCGTACTGCATGCCCTTAAAATCTTTAAACGATGTTTCAAAACACCCTGTATAGATATAAACATACACTACATATTATTATAATTGCCTGTGCAAACGCCCGTTTTACTTGCTAACCGTTGACGGTAATTTTAATTTAGAAAATTAAACCAACGCGATTACTGTTAGAGCGATATTCTTAACGGAAGATCTGTTTGTAATTTTCTTATGGGAAGTTATAATGTACCGGTATTTTATGCATAGTACGTGTTACGGGCTCTTTAAGTGACAGTAAAAATCGCGCGGTATCTACCTATATATTTTAATAGAAATCGATATGATATTACGTTGAGAATTAATTGTGGAATATTGATTCACCTGCTGTGCTTGTTTTCTGAGTGAAATCGATATATTATGCAGTAGTTTTCTCACATCATTAATCTTTCGTAATATAATATGGGAAAATTTTGGCTAATGGAATAAATATTCTAGAAAAATATTAGGGTCTTGTAATGTCCATCTTATGCACATGCATAAACAAATAATCTAACAACTGACATAAAATACGTATTGATATATCTCGAATTAATAATAACAATCAATTGTTTATACAAGAATTTTTACATTTAGTTACTCATTAACTGCATATTTCTACATATCAAACGTTCCTCCCTTTAATTATAGAAATTTTTGCGTCAATTCCATATCACATAGGTTTCTTCCTATTCCTATGAGACTTCCTTATAGTGTTATTTTCACATAAGACGTTTCCATCACATGTCTCACCTGGCTTTTCATCTATATTTTCATTCGTTCGCAGTAATTATCATTTCCTGTCCTGTATGTATTGAAAAATGACGAAAATCCAACATCCTATTCTATTTCTGGCACATAGACTAAGTATATTCGCTGTTACCAGTCCTCTTTTTAATATCATTAATCCATGGTGCTTTAGCAAATATACAGGGTTGGGATAAAGTATGGAACCAAACAAATAACTTTAAAACGGAGAGGATGATCTTGATGAAACTTTGCAAATAAGTGTCACAAAATGTAATACATCTAATGTCGACTTTGTTCTTGTGACTGTCCTTCCAGTTCAACCGGAAATTCTATTTATTTTTTTTTTGTTTAAATGGAACACCCTGTATATTTTTGCATATTATAATAGACCTTGTTTTTGCGAATTCGACCATACTGGTTTTAGCACCATTATCTGTAAATAATGAAAAGATTCACATTTACCGAACAATTAATTTTATTTATTGTAAATTATTAACATAATGGTAGTCTTATTATAAACGAACTCATTTAAAATGTTCAAAATGCTGGCTGTTTGCCCTTCCTGGCAATATGCAAGTCTTCTACGAAATTCCTGAGTTACCTTTTCCAAAACTTCTCTCTACGGATTAAATCACATTCGTCAACTATTCTTTGCCTCAACTCCTGCAAAGTAGTTGGTCGCCTAACGTAAACACGAGATTTGAGAAAATCCCAAAGATAAAAATCGAATGGACTAAGGTCTAGAGAAGGTGCAGGCAACCATATGAACGTCCAATACCCAGTCCATCGATTTGGGAAAGTAGCACCCAAAAAGTTCCTAACTCGCCTATCATAGTGGAGAGGCGTCGCATCCTGGTAAAAGCAAAAACTTTGAGGCAACTCCCCATTGTGTTGAAGTGCAAATACTTTTCCCCACTTAAGTTTATTAAAAAATGGGCCTATTAGCCTGTTTTCAACAATTCCCATCCAGGCATTCAACTTTTGAGGATGTTGAGTATGGACTCATGGATCCAGTGAGGATTCTCATTGGACCAGTACGTGGAACTATAGCGATTGACTGTTCCATTTAAACAGAAAGGCTAAAATACAGCCTAATCTTCTTTTTACTAGCTATTCTGATTTGACTTACCAATCTTGTTCTGGCTTTAGGAGCGCGGAAATCCAAATATGACTCCCTCATTCCCATCCTATTAGATGATCTACAAACCAGATTCAGAATTGCCGCAAAACTTAAGAGTGTTGGCCACACATAACAAAGTGCTCTTTTTTGTGGGAGCCGTTTGACCTCAAGTCTCCGAAACCACTGCAATCTCTTGGCTTTTTGTATTTGGTCTCCCATTTCTTTTACCCATTAAATTATATCAGTTATTCCAGTATCCTGCACTAATCCGTATAGGTCTCTGGCTGGTTGATCGAAGTACTCCTCTGAATTAATTTTTGCCTTGCCAAAAATGGCCTGTCTTCTTGCGTCCAGAGCCTCATGTCCACATGTTTATCCTAATTTTCTAAAAGGGCAAGGTGCGAAGATAATTCCTATTAAGCTGCAATATTCTTTGCGTTTTTCTTTTACTCTACCTATTATCTGCTCTCGCGCTATGTTTTTGGACACTCCTCCTAGAACAGGCTTCTATATGAAGCCCTGGTGATTCCTTCTTTGCTAACTCATCAGCTTTTTAGTTTCCTTGGACTGGCGAATATCCAGGCACCCATAGTAAAGTGACTTTATTGCGCTCTGCCAGGCTATTCAGTTCCAGAAATCATGCCGAACTCAATTTTGATTGCCTGTTGCAGTTATAGATCTGCTTGTTTTTATAAGCTCTCTGATTGATCAACTAGAACTGAACTTAGAGCAAGGTTCCACCTTAATATAAGTAGATTCCAGTTCAAATTTGATCTATCTGTAAACCATATCAATTCCCCGAACCTGTCTCTGTAACTAGATCGATTCGAGCTTATCCCATCCATGATTTCCACCTCGGATTTTTTGTTGAATAGATATGTCGAAATCATGTGATCTGATATGGTGTATGTATATGTTTACATCATTGAATTCCTATTAACAAGTGCTTTGATTTTCATTAAACATACTCTATGTCTATCTCTTCTACTTTTCGAATTATTACAGTTTTAATAAATTTTTCATCATTGTGATCATATTTGTAACCTTAGTAGACGATGATTGTAAAAATGAAAGCCAGAAAATAATAATTTAATATAAAATCACAAAAACATCGAAAAATAAACAAATCAACATAAGTAAACATTGTAACGGAACGGGTTTTCTTGTCTGGAAACTTTTGGGGATGGCCAGCCCAAATTCAAATAAGACAAAGCCAAATTCCGTCTCACAGACAACCCCTCCTGCTCTTTTGACCGGCGAGCCACCGCTGAGAAACAAACTTTTTGTTCGGTAGCGAATGGTTTTAGTAATTTTAGCCGAAGTTGTTTCCCAACGGCTTTTTCCTCCGTCAGTCGAAGCAGGGCCGTTAGTTAGCCTAAAGATTGCTGATTTACCCATCTCGTCGGCTTTCTCTTGCCGATGATAACTTCCTCTCCAACCCCTTACTATGGCTACCAAATAAACTTGTTTCGAGTTTGGTATGGTGAAATAATAGAATGTTTACTTTCTAGACTAATATATTTAATAAATTTTGTGACAATTAAGTTAAACTAACAATCTACAAATTTAATAAAATAACAAGCAGAAAACAAAACGAAACTCAACTTTTTAAATGAATTTTTAAGCTTTTCTTGATAATGTTGATTAACTTAAATTCTAGTAATTCTTACTTACAAATTATTTATTTATTAAGGGAGAGAGAGAGGGCGAACGAGTTACGGTTTTTTTTACGTATTTGCATTGGTTAGTTTTAAGCAGAAATTCTTAACATCTTACCGGCCGATGTGGAAAATTAATTCTTCTCGTAATCCATTTTTTAAGGCACAAAACTTTACACAACACTCACAATTTTTTTTAAGCCAAGGAAAGGGGAAATTTATATGAATTCTATCACAAAATCACCAAACACCTCTCGAGGGAAGCTTTGCTTCCTGTTCTCGAATTTTTAGGTTTATTTTGATTGCAAAATTTTAAGAAGAGAAGTTTTATTTTTTTAAGATTTAGAAACGCCCGAACGAAAATGGAGACGCGTGCTTTTACTTTAGCTGAAACGAAATCCACGAACCAATTAATTGAAAACCGCAATGTTAAAGGGTTTTTATAAACTTTGATTGCGACGTCATTTTGCACCGATAACTAGTTCGGCCTCTCTTTATAGGAGGGCGCAAGTATGACCGAAGGCGTTATTTTTCTGATCTTCAAACGCCCTACTTGAGAGGAACGTGGGAACTGCTAAACAGCATTTGTAACACAATAAACAAAGAAGCAGATAACATACAAAGTAATACCTTATTATCTTAATTACGCGAGTCTTTAAACGAAAATAGACTATTATTTCCTGTGAAGTAGACGCTGCTTCAGCAAATGCCACGGTACCTATCAACTACGTATTAATAAAATGAATTTAAATACTTGCATTATACAGGATGGAATTTCGAATTCTTACAACATAAAAATTATATTCTTACAACAGTTTATAAAAAAAAATCCTATCTGTCACTGTTTATGAGTTATAGAGGAATTCCCTGTCAGTGAAACATCCTGTATGTATATACTCTACAGTAGTAAACAGAAAAAAGAAAATAATCTTCCCTTTTATTTTTGAATGTGCCACATTAAACCAGCGAAGATTGACACCACGAAGGCAATGAACTCACCTAATTCACAGAAAAACGATTTACTTCACATGCTATTCAACCCAGTTAAATGGGGAATATTCAAAGCAAAACCACCAACTGTACAATAGTTCAGCAGATCTATTGGGCGCAGTGTTAATAGATGTGTAGATCTCCAAACATATCTTTGTTGTCAGATAAAGTGGAACGAAGAATACCTCAAGATATTCTTAAACCGTTTCTGTTTTCGATTCGCAACAAGCTTTCGTACTTACAATTATTAATCGCCCGTGTATATAAACACGGGATTCCGTTAAATCGTTTGATAGTCAATTACCAATAGACGTTCGAAATACATACTTACTATAAATAACACTGTTGAATGGGCAATCGATTTAGGACATCAAGATTTAAGTAAACATGGTAGGCATGTACAACATACACATGCATGTAAAGTTATTCGTATATGGAGCGTGAAGTGAAGGAAAATACTAGCTCAAATGTATATTTGCAATGCAAAATCAAGCGTGGATTTTCTGCCGGAATTGTATAATTTTCAAGTTCGCAAAAGAATTTTAAACATGACATTTTACAATATAAAATGTAAGATTTCTAGGTATCGACTGTTTGAATACCACAATATCCAATTACAGCTTCTCTATGTATATTTTAAAAGATAGGTACTGGGTTTTCAGGCTTGATGAAAATATGGAATTTGCAATAATTTTGTACTTACTTTCTTTCTAAAATATTTTTCAAGTTTTTAAACACGATCCGGTTTAACGTAATCGCTGTAAACTTAAATGGAACACTATACAGGGTGCGCCACTAACATTGCGTCGGTTTTATATAAAAAAAATTGGTAACATATTTTCAATTTTTTTTTGTTAAGGTTCAGAAGGACCACATTTCAAAATTATTTTGAAGTATACAGGGTGACTCAAAGAAACATTATACACCAAAGTTGTGAAAAATTAAATGGAACACCCTGTACATTATGACATATTTTGATAGTACAGACTAAATAAAGACAACTTGGTGTTGGATTTCTTATATCTAACTCAACTCGCTAACGAGATAATTAACTATTCTTCAAAATGTAGACCAAAATTTAAGAGGCACGCCTGTCATGCATATTTAAGATATTTTAAACTAGATTTATTTTTTAACTAAAGCATTACACTTGATAATAAAATAAAAGTTATAATGGGGTGAACAAAACATCACTTTTAATTTTCGCTATCTTAAAGGCAGTAACTTGTTATTTAAAAATGGAACACCCTGTATTTATTACCTTATTTAATTAATATTAATGCTTCCTATACTTATCTGTTATAGTTTCTTAGTAATTTAGAATTTTCTATTTCAAATATTAATTCCTAGCCATTATTTTTGAAAAATTAAAGCGGGACATCAAAACATATTAAAAGAACTATTAAGAAATAGAGTAACCATTTATACACAAATATAACATACATCGCCACAGAGATTAACAAACATTTTTTTTATTAGTAGAGGATATTTTTATATATATGTCAGTTGTGAACAAATTCAAAAATAGGGACAGACAAATCTAGTAAAGGGAAAATTTTGAAATTTCAGTTAATTATTGAATAATCATTTATACGATTTTATTTATGTGATTTATCATGTAAATAATGGGTTCTTGTTGTATGTGAATCATTTTATTTCTTTTGTTAAAATTTATTCAATTATCTATTTGGCCTGCACAGTATTTGAGTAATTGGTCATCACCATCACTACAAAAAAATAATAATACCGAATGTGTACAACCTAACTATGCTTTCTCAAAAACTAAATAAGGTGCTCTGGCCTTACCATGTTTCACTTTCTGATAAACACTCATTAATAATGAATAAAATTAATTTCCAGCATTCAAAACTAAAATTAAAAATTTCGTTTGACAAAAATACCCATTTGATCTATAGTATTCAATGTAGAGATTGTAATGGCTTCTATATAGGCCAAACAAAAAAATACAATATCAAAAAAAATCATTCAGCAGCCTCAAAGATTTTTAAAAAAATATATGAAACTAATTGAAAACACAAATTCAAACACAATGTCAAATCAAAATTTTTCACATAAAAAAAGATAAAATGTATAAATGATAAAACAGATAAATCAAATTTGATCTAAAATGTATTATTCAATAATCAATTGAAATTTCAAATATGTGGCCATCCTTATTTTTAAATTTGCTTACTGCTTTCATGTATAAAAATATCCTTCTCTAGTAAAAAAATTGTTTGGTATTTTCTGTGGCGATGTACAATGCTCGAAAAAATTAATGTCATGCTCTATAGCAGGGGTCGCCAAACTACGGCCCGCTGCGTATTTCAATCCGGCTCGCGCAAGTTGTAAGTACCAAGCTGTTAATTCAGCTATTGCCGGTAGTTTTTCTCACCCACAATAAAGGCGCGGGGCCACTGCGCGCGAAGCGAAGCTAAGCTCAGCGAAACTAATTTCCTTGAAAATTAACTCCCATGTAATCTTACGCGGACGCGGCAACTAAAGCTAAGCGAAGCGAAGTTAGGCTAGCGAAGATGCCCGTATGATTACATGAGAGCCAATTTTCAAGGAAATTAGTTTCGCTGAGCTTCGCTTCGCTTCGCGTGCAGTGGCCCCGCGCCTTAAGGGTTTACGAAAATTATTGTACCGGGAGGTAGGTATCTACATCTACTATTCACCGACTGATAGCCAACTGATGTCGCGGTAAATAAGTCCGGTTAATTAATTTACTATGAACGCTTTTCGGCCGTACTTCGCCAATAATTATTTCTAATCTTATTTTAGAATTAAATTTGAAATATTCATGAATAGTATTGCGATAAAGCTGAAGAAGTGTGCCCAAAGAAGAGGGTTTGTTTTTCTGTTTGCTTCTCAGCTCAAGCGACTGTCAGATAAATTGAGAATATCACAATATGCTTCTTGCCCAAGTATTTTTGTTTTGTGCAAAGCTTTCAATAAGTCATTGCATAATTCATCAAACACCTCTATCTATTTTGCATTATTTAACCAGTTGTGGCAGTGTTAACTTTATTGGCTCTCGGCGTGTTAACCATCGTCAGTTCGATGGTGCAATAGTGGAAAAGTTTTATTGAGATTTTTGAACTCAGAGAAAATTATTAATATTTTTTAAATGAGAAAGAATTCTTACAATCGTTCGTCCATTAATAGTAATTATTGAATTGCTTTTCTGTTTTCTTATGCCCTTTCACTGAACTTTGTCCCTAAAATAGTGGAATCTTATTTTCTTGGCTTTCTTCATAACACTACTATAGGTTTGTCTTTTTTGTCTTTTTTATTAATAAATTTTTATTTATTGCCTAGTACTTGATTGTTTTATCAATCGTTTATTTCCAGCATCTTTTTTCCTTGTTCTTCCAATGTTACTCTTAAATATTTAAAATTTCTCATTTGCTCTATTTTAGTATCATTTTATTCTCAATTTTAGTTTCAACATCTGGTTTCGAGGATTTTACTTTTTCTGTTTATGTCATACCTTCTTCTTCCATGTTTCCTTTCCATATGTTCAAATTTTCTTTGGTTTCACTGTCTGTTATTATTACCACATCGTCTGCAAAGATTCCATTATGTAGCATTTCAATCCTCTGCAAATTCTTATATCACACAAACACTTTAATTAACTTTTTCTTCGCATTTTGCAAAATGCGAACCAGATGAAGATAAACTTTTAATATTTAATATTTACTGTTTGGTTTATATATTGCGTACTTTTCTAGGTACTAACATATAAAAAACAATGATTATTATAATATTTTCTAGCAATAATAATTTATTGTAATGTTATTTATAATCCACCAGGTAAAAATTATTTGACCATTTGGAAAAGTTAATAAATAATAGGATAATTTAAAATCAAACCACTGAAGCCTATAGGGAATGTTGCAGAAAAATATAAGAATATACAGGTGTTTTTGAAAAAAAACATAAGTTTTGTCACTTTAAGATTCTTTGACAAGTCAGTAATTTTTAAACACCCTATATAACACGACGGAAACTTTTTGGTACATTGTTTTCGGTTTAATAAAACATAGAGGAACACTTAATAAAAAATATACACGTTAGAGTTTACAACCTGGCCCGCTGAACTTAATTTTCGTTACGGTTTGGCCCTGTCCTAAAAAAGTTTGCCGACCCCTGCTCTATGGCGCAGTGACTATCAAAACTGCCCATCATTGGAGCGCGTTCGGCCACCATCGGCTTATGCAGGTAGGAGGTTTATTGACGTATCTACGTGTGAAACACTTGGCAATTATAAAAATCAGATAGGAAAATACGAAAATTCATTATGAACGATGACATTAATTTTTTCGGGCAGTGTACATTTTGCATTGAATAGTTACTCTATTTCTTAATAGTTGTTTTAGTTTTTAGTTCTTTTCTATTAATATTAGGGTTACTAAGAAAATAAAAAAAAAAAAATACATTTTTGCCCTTAACTAATTAATTTTAACTTTCTTTCAGTACTAGAGGTCTCGCAAATTACGGAATTCTATCACTGAATATATTATTCACAATGTTTATAAACAAGTTATACGTAGAGCTGAAAAGTGTGCAGATGTTGAAGGATACCACGTTGAATAAAATAAAATGTTTTTCCTTTAGATCAAGTGTGTTTTTGTAATTTTACAAATTTTGCATCTGAATGTTATCTTGAATCAAAATACCGAAAATTATACAGGAAGTTCCATTTAAAAATCTAAATCGAAGAAATTTTTGGTTAAACGAGAAGTGACAAAAAATTATTGATTCTGCTGAGAAATATAAATTTATGCTCTATACTTAATTCACAAAATTCGTTTTCTTTTATCGCAAATACTTCGCGATCTTCCAGAAGCACCCGGTATATTGTTCACACTCATACATATAAAGCATATATGTATAATACATAATATATGTACAGTGCCAAATTCCAATTCTTACATCCACATTATCTATTACACGTGTGAACAGTTAATAATTATTACAAACCTGCGACCGTAGATTATAGATTCACTCTTAGAATCAATAGAAAAAAAAAAAATGCCAATACATTGTACGCAGTAACTATATACACCGTTCCAAATTAAACAACAATTAGGAGTAGGTATCTATAGCTCAATTCTTTATTAGGAACACTAACAATAAACGGATGATAGACTATCTCATTGAATATTCATTTAATATGCAACAATACAATTGACGAGGGATAACTATAAGGTTTTTGCTTGTATAATAATTGAATGGAATGCTGGTACAGCTAATCGTTTGCTCAAATTTTATGGTTCGTTGTCGTGAGATGATAAAAATAAATCTGTCATGTAGAAAAAAGTTTTATAACTGTTAGGTTTGGGTATGTATGGTAGTGGAATGTGATGAACTTCGTTTGATGATTCTTGAGATATAAAGTTTTAATACAAATATGGCATGGAAAATTGCAGTATGTATAAAACGCTACAGTTGTATTTAGTTTTTTGCAATTACTAGAATGTTTAGAAAGGAAACATTTTTATTAATATATACGATATAATGGAGGTGAAATGAAGACAAAATCAAATCCTCAACCATCTGACTGCAGATCGACGGAACTAATAATAATAATAATAATTTATTAGTAATAGACTAGCAATCACTAGTACCTACACTGTTGAAAATTTTAACACTTTTTTGACTAATTTAATAGTCAGGAGAGGTCCACACTCTTTTCGTGTTATTTTGTCGAGAACTATATATACGAGTTTAAATTTGACGAGCAAAGATAGTCAGGTATTGTCTATTGCTAAGGGGTTATTTTGTCCAACTAACACGTGGAATTATAAAATACTTCTAGTCACATTTTGTTTGATCTAGACTAGACAAATTTACTAGCTGTTTAACTAAATGAATGCGATATATTGATTGATTTAACACCCTTTTCTAAAAACGACGTTTTTTTAATATGCAACTCTTATTTCTTAGTGCTATAATATTCTCTCTTTAAGACGTTTTCTCAATTATAAATATGCAGAACTACTCATCCAAAAGTTTTGGTTTCAACTAAACGTACTAATTTTAAAATGATTTTTTAAGAACCATTATAAAATTAAGTGAATGTTTATGCTATTTGATTCAAGTCTAAACTAATTGCGTAAATAGATGTTCCCAATACATCTTTAAGATGTTGAAATTTTTTATGCCCACTTTGCAAGTCAGTCACATTTGGTGGTTTGTTTGGGTATGTTAATACGGAGAATCAAACACGAAAACAGATACACGTGCAATGCAGGTGGTGCGTATAATGCAATACTGTATTAGAATAGGTGGGGTTTCTATATTTCTATCCGAGGGAAAAATTTTGATTGGTTGACGCTTCTGAATGTCTAGAAAAATAGTAAATCCTCATATCTGAACAAAGAATTTACACGAAATTCTAGTAATTTCTGTTCTATTAAACACACCTAGTCAACTCGTCTGGCAAAGTTTGTAAAAATCAATACTAAAATATTTGACTAGCCCAAAATTAACGCCAACACCGTAGTATTTTCAACAGTGTACGCGTCAATGATAGATACAAATTTATGTCAATTATAAAAGTCACATATATATGGTAGAAGCACTCTTCAAGAAAATAATCTTTAACGGATGCTTTAAATTTATTTAAATGTAGCATTTCTCGTATATCTAATGGAAGAGAGTTGAACATTTTTATGTAATTGTATCTTAGATAATGCTCAAACAATCCTACCTCTTAGTAGGATGTACGTGGGTGTATCTTAAATCGGTGGTGCTGAGTAAGCAGTGTATCTACTCACTCCACGGATAGGGGGCGTGTAGCTTGAAATATTTATAGGTATGTCATTTATCAACGGACCGCTAGCAATTTGACATCCTGATTTGCGTCATTGTGCGTCACCACCGTCACTTTGCAAAGCTTCATTTCATTGTACACACATATCTTGTTTGGCCATCGGCGATACAACATAAATTACTTTAAATTGTTTCTGTTATTGATTTCCACTTTATATTAGTTTCGATTAAGAATTACCAAATATGTATTCTTGTATATGTGCTGTTATATTTAAGGTTTTTATTATTGTTATTAGAGATCAATAAGTGAAACACGGAAATTATGCAAACTTTACATATATTTTCCTACTTCACATATTGTCCTCATGACAACAATAAAAGCCATAAATATAATGGCACATATATAAAGGATTTATGAGTTTAAATAAGGCGCCGCTTAATCAAAAACACGTTAACTCTTCCCTCCATGACGTAGTGGCGCTGTTCAACATACCCACATATCTACGTAGCTAACTCGTATGCCCTGGGAACGCTGTGGTATAAAGTACTATTGCAGTGTTTTTATACGTAATACGTATATTAAATAAAATATAAACGAAAATATCGACTTTATCTTAAAATGTAATAATATCATTTATCAGATGGATATTTCATATTTCAATATTCTATACGTTTACCGCTCCATCTTATAGAGAAGGGGTGAAGATCGTGTTTTCTATGTAGTAGTGTTGCAAATGCCTATTTGAGTATGTAGTTGTTAAAAAACGGCTGACATTCATTGACCGTTTTGTATAGGTTTTACCAAAACCACTGTACGATTTTGTTTTCTTTTTTGTACTAACGATGTATATAACACCATCAGCGGTCTGAAGTTCTTTATATTTTTTGTCTTACTTGAAAATTAAGTTTTACTCTTGTTTATTTTTTAAACAATTTACCTTTAGTCTAATTACCCAAAAACTTGGAATTTATCACAGTATAATTCTTCAATGGTTTTATAAAGTATGTAAAAGTTATAAATTACCGACCTGTAGGGATCTGTAACAATCTTGCTCAGCCTTAACATGAAGTGGCACAATCTTCTTAGAAGTAATCTGTGGTAGGATGTGAGCTGCTGTAATAACTGTTGCCCAATAAGCAAAAAAGCTAAGGGGCTAGTTATGAATTAAGCAACAAATTTTTAAATTCTACACGGAACGCCATCCAGTCCTGCGGATGGTTTCGTAGCTATTTCAATAATAATATTATAAATTTTCGATTCATTTCATGCAAAAATAAAGTATTAATATTTGATGGCACGGAAGGATGAGCAATGTTATTTTGTTAATGTTAATAGTTAAAGTATCAAGAACGATCAGTGGACGTGCACATTTTCTTCTACCTGTCCTCTGTCAGAGCGTAATTTATTCCTGCATTCAAACGCGTCTAATTCGAAAACTATCACATAATTTTACACTGGCTTTTAACATACAATACAATCGCATAACAATATATACAGCATTTCGTTAGAATAAAGAACATGGAAAAGTTCATAATTTGTGAACACTCTATATAATTATTTAATTCCGGTTTATCTACAGTACTCGATGCCAAATAGAGTGACTATAACCGATTTCTGAAATTCGATCAAATAAGCACAGCATATGTCATTCTATGCTTATTGTAACACCCTGTATATAAACAGCTCTACTAATCGGAAGAGCTGCATAAATGGTGCAAGTACTCTATTGAAGGTTTTTTTCTATCTCTCACCGTTTAAAAAATATTTTGGATAAACGAAATTTGGAGCGGATTTCAAAGTCAAATCGCACCCCCTAAAGTTGAAGTTTGCAAGCAACAAAAAGTGTCCTTGAGTAACACTCCATGGGGTCTACAAACTGGAGAAATTTCATTAGAATCCGCGATTTATCTACAGTTCGCGAGGTTTCCTTATTACTAATGAAATTTGTTAATTTCATCTGAATAAGTTCAAATCGTATTTTTCATTTTTTTTCACTAGGTATTCGTGGATTTGTTAATCGTTTTGTCAACTTCAATTAGCGCTATAGTAAAAAAAATAAACCAGTCCTCCTCAAAATACACCACAATAACAAATTGAATATCGGTCAAAGAGAAACAGAATTCAATTGATCGTTCTTCTGTGATCTACTCATTCCATTATCCACATCGTAAAATTTTAGTAAGTAACAACCGCCCAACTAAACTTTCTTTCCTTCAATTTCCACCAAATGTCACAGCTTTTAGTATTTCTTATATCAAGATATAATTAAAAAAGAATTAATGTCAGTCACTTTTGCCGTATTCTGACTTCTTCAATCTATTCCAGGAAATGTTTAACATTGTTTTGACAATATTTGATTTGGAATCGGTTTCAGGTCAACAAATTATAATACTCGTCTAAGAAAGGAATGTTTAACCATAAAGTTTATTTTATCTAAGTTATTTGTTTATTGTTAACACCTAACGCCAATAAAACCATAAAAAGTTTATTCCCATCATTAAGTAGTTCACGAAAAAAATAAAAACTGCCGAACCACTTGTAAAACTAATAAAATGTTTATATTGGTGAGAGATCGTTTCCAATTTTCTCTTCAATGATAACGGTTATGTTTATATTTCCACCTAATTTTTCCAAAAAAAAAATATATAGTTAATCCTTAAAATGTTACCTTTTACCATGTTTAGGAATCTACTTTAAACACTTAAATACACATACATTTATAATTGAAATAAATACCTTACAGGTTGTGCACGCATTTGCATAAAATATGCACATCCTATACTCATGTGTAATAATGTAGGATTATCTAGATATATATTTAATATCAATATCCGCAGTTTATCGGCAATAATTTATATCTATACTCGCGATTAAAGGAATTAGTAAAAGATCGCTTATTATAGTCGGAATACCTGAATTTAAATTAGTGCAATTACACAGATCAAATCAAAAATCAATTCATATCAAACATATAAATCACACCATTTAATTATCGTTTATGTGATATGTGTAATGATATCCTGAGATCATGTAATTTTTCACTGTCAAAGTCACTGTATATTATGGTGCATTTAGTATTAAAACAGTATGCTATTGAGTGGTAATTTATATAATTTAATAATGTTCAGTTACTTGGATAGTGCTTCCTAATACGGCTTATGCTAATCAAGTAATTTTCTCTAAAATCCCTGAAATATTTGAACAAATGTAATTCGGATCTAAAATTATTGTGGTATATTTAAGAGCCTGAGTGTCTCATCAATCGATTATATCGCCTATGATAAAATGTTCCCCATTTCTTAAAATATACAGGTGTCTCACAAGGAACTGCATCGATCTATATATGAAAGAGTACACTGTAAAAAATTACAGTAATTTTACCATGGTAAATTAGGAATATTACATGTAATAACGTTGTGAATTTACCACAATAAATCATGTAAATTTTGTTTTACATGTTTTTTTTCTAGGATATTTAACATGGAAAAAAGATTTCGGTAAAATTTATAGCTTTCTCATGTAAGTTTAAGATGTAATAAAAATTCGAAAGGAAAATACAGGAAAAAACATGTACAATTTTATGTTTACTATCAACATTTACTTAAAAGTGTATTTATTAGGTTATTTAACTGTACGCGTTCGGCAAATATACAGTTCATATAAATATTACATACGAATTTTACAGTACAATCTTTGAAAAATACATCAGCATGTGAAATTTACTAGATGGTAGAAATTTTACCTTATGAAGCAAATTTACCGGTAAAATTGTAGGCAACTTTTTTTACAGTGTATACATTGGAAAATTCTGAAAATTCCGCAGTATACTAAAGTCGACTTGCGTTATTGAACTAATATATTTTTAATAATCTAGCACATCCGGTTGTACCGGAAATGGCTGCCAACTTTGTTATTTTCAATGGAATACCCTATATATTATTACATTTTTTAATTCCTCGTTCAATTCTAAAGCAAGTTTGTTAAAACAACTATGTTGTTTTTTTCTACCATATTTGAAATATTTGCATTTTTTTCAATTTTTGACAGATGGATGAGTGCATCTGAACTTCTATAACTGCAAAGGTATTTAACTTGGAAAATTGAAAATTTGTAAAATTATTGACCGTATGGTGTAGCATCCGAAACCGAATGAATTTTTTGAAAACATTATACAGCCTGTCCGAAAATTACAGTTAAACTTTCAAATTGAAAAAGTGTCAAAACTTTTTTTTTAAATACAACTACCTACTTTTCTCTTTCTCATCAAACTGCCCTTATAAAAATACAAAAAAGCCATATTTATTACCCATCTAAAATGGGTACTTTTTAAGATAATTAGTAAAATATGTATGTATGGTGTAAGAAGGTAGCTTATTTAGTTTTTTTAAATGTCATCCTGTTTTGGTATATCTAAGTAAGTCATGACCATTCGGCAAACAATCCAGCATTGATGAAATGTCACTTAGTTTTCAATTATAAACAATGCCGGTTAAATTATACGAACGAAGATTATTTAAATTTGTTTATTATTTATGGAGAATGCAATAAAGTGATAACAACAACATGTGATAGCTTTGCCGCTCTGTATCCTAAAAAGCAGAAGCCGTCATCAAACACAGTTAAACGAATAATACAGAATTTTAAAAACTTTGGATCGGTCAAGGCAAAAAATCAAAAACATAAACCTATTGTTAATAATGCAAACATGGAAATCGTTATTTTGGGATACTTCACAGCGTATCCACCAACATCCCTACTTCTCTCTTGTCGATGGCTCCGACATACGTTACTGTATGCCGACTATATGTCGACTGTTTGATCTGTATATATCCCAGACACAGTAATTTTATTTGTGATTTAAATCAAGTTCCTACTAAAATGTATCGTACATCAAAATATGGGTTTTTTGAATTCCTGCCACAGAACTACTAGCGTACCCTTAAACAGAATGTAATGCATTATGCAGCCACAACCTGCTTTGGGAATGATATTTATTTATATTAATTTTGATAAAACTGAATGCAATAGAATCAGCGGACATTAATTCTAACAATAAATGATAAGAAAGAAACAATTAATTCTGTTCCTATAATTTTTTCCATTTTCAAGTACCTGGGCTGCATAAACAAAAAAGTATCTGAAAAACAGACAACATTAGCTTTGATTGTTTGTGTGCTTGGAGCAATATCTACTGACGTCATCAGAGTAACTTGAGAGCGTCTCAGAGTTGGATTTAAAGATGATACAAACAAACGCGCTTGATTGCAATATAACCTTAATTTTATTATTTACTATTGTCAGATTGTCACAGCTATTATGAATAGGAAAAGTAAAAATAATTTTTCAAAATAAAAAATCTAGAGTACAATAAAAATGCATCATATACTAGTATTTATGTACCTACCAAGTGAAGTTTTTAAAATATAATGATCGTTCTTTAATATAAGGTGAGGTATTCAACGTCATTATTTATGTTTCTAGAAAGCGGTCTGCTGGTATGGATGGAATTCCGTGTGATATTTTAAAATATGTTGCCCAGTATATATCGATCCCACTATCATTTATAATAAATAATTCTTTCACAAAGGGTATATTTCCCAGTAAGTTAAAGCTAAGTAAGATTGTACCTGTGTATAAGAAGGGTGACAGATTGTCAGTATCGAATTACAGACCTATATCTATACTCCCCTGTTTTTCTAAAATCTTTGAAAAGATAATGTGTTCCAGAATAATGTCCTTTTTAACTGTTAGAAACTTAATTTCACCGTGTCAGTTTGGGTTTATAAATAACAAATCTACCTCAGACGCTTTTTTTTCTACACTGGACATCATCTATCGTCTGTTGGATGGCGGTGAGGTGGTGTGTGGTCTGTTTTCGATCTTTCTAAGGCTTTTGATACGGTTGACCACGAATTACTGCTATCTAAACTATCTAGATACGGAATTAGAGGGCCTGCTTTGAGTTGGTTTTCCTCTTATTTGAGTGGACGCTCTTAGCACGTTTATATAGCGGGTACTTCTCGTGACGTATTTTCTTTGCCCATGGACCTTACAGTGGGTGTACCACAGGGTTCTGTTCTTGGACCCCTTCTTTTTGTGCTATATGTTAACGACCTTAACTGTTCTCTTTCCGTTGGCAACCTTTGCCAATATGCGGATGACACTACTGTTATCATCTCGGGTGTTAATGATAGTGAACTTTCACGGTTTGGTAGTGAATGTGCATTGGCAATGTCTGGATGGTGTAGTGATATTGGCCTTGTATTGAATAAATCTAAAACTTCAATGGTAGCCTTCAGTTCGGCTAGATGTCCTGTCGACAGATCACCGATGGTGCGACTGGGGACTGTGTCTGTACCTGTGGTGTCTGAAACTGACTTTCTTGGCTGTCGAATTGATAATCGGTTATCTTGGGATAGTCATGCGTCCCACTTGTGTTCCAAACTATGTTCACTTTCATATGCCACATATAGATTGCGAGGTATTGTATCGTTGGAGGGACTATTCATGTTTTACCACGCAAATATTTCTTCCCGGTTGCGGTATGGCATTTTGTTTTGGGGTGCAGGGCGTAGTCTCTCGCGTTGTTTTGTACTACAAAAGCGAATTGTCCGAACAATGTTTTCGTTAGGTGCCATGGAATCATGCCGTCCTATATTTATTAAATATGGTATTTTGTCCTTGCCATGCCTCTTTATTTATGAATGTGCGGTGTTCACTCATAAAAACAAAAAACTATTTTCTTTAATAATAACTTTAATACAGCGGTATGATACGAGATATAACGATGACTGCGCCATACCAACTCATAGAACTGCGCTCTTTGAAAGGAGTCCGAGGTTTATGTGCATCAAGATTTATAATAAACTACCAAAAAATGTTAGGAATCTAGAAACTCATGGGTTTAAAAATTACTTAAAACAATATCTGAAGCACAAGTGTTATTATAGCGTGTCGGAGTTTCTTGAGCAATCAGTTTGGGAGTGTTGAATTTGAATATATTTTTTATGTATAAACCTATGTATTTTATTTTATATCTTGTCCTGACGCAGCTAATAAAATTATTATTATTATTATTATTATTATTATTTACATCAATCACATTGGTATCATTATATTATCTATTTCGTGCATACTTAATGCAGTTATAAATCGAATTACATTTACGAACGACAGTTTACAACACGGTGTTAGTGCGATTAGGTTATGTTGCACAAATTGCTCGGACGCCGGATCGCGAGCAGGAAGAGGAACCTCTTTATGATCTGGATTTGCTTAATCTAAACAAACAAACACGCACAAATCATGCTCTGAAATGCAAACAAACGGGTAAAATTCCTTGGATCTGCTTAGATCAGACAAACAAACAAACCTATTGAGTTCGCAACAATTTAGCAAATATCCTCGAGGGAAACTTATCTCACTGTTGAATTTGTCTTATTATTGAGTAAGTAATTTGCTATTCGGTTATAAAAACTTTACAAGTGTTTTTCTGCGTCTTATCTCAGCTTTCTTCTCAGGGATATATGTATAAAACATGTAGATTCATATATCTACATATTTTTTCCCCTTATTTGATGTCTTTTTTACGATATTATTAACCTCGTAATAAAGATTAATTTTATTTGCTGTTGTTTTACGATGTACCTGATTGTAAATTCAAATTACGTTTTCTAAAATACCATTTCTATCGTAATGATCACTTCTTTTACTGTTTTCATCGGAAATAACCTTTTTGTAAGAATTTTATTTTATTTAATAGCAATAAATTATTATTTCCGCAAGTGCATTTAAGCACTTTTATGTGGATATACCTACAGTGTGTAAAACCACTTATGGAATAAAATTATTTTTCATGTTATCGTAGAGTTTTATGAAAAATGCTGAAATTTTTTAAAGATACGCCTTTTTAGTGGAATTTGAAATATACAGTGTGATTCATGTAAGTACACGACCTTTTTTAAATTCAACACCATGTATATTTTATTTTTATTTTTGACGTCTCCTTAATGAACTGATTTCAAACACCTATAACACTTATGTTCTAAGTGGTTGATTACATTAAGGATATGAGATTATCAAAAAAAAAAAATTAAAATTACGGTTACAGTTTAACGTATTGCTGTGTACTGATGGTACCAGCATAAATGCAAAATGAATTTATAAAAATGAAAAATTAAATTAGCTAGCTCAGCGGATAAAAATAAAGGGCGCAAAAGAACAATTAAACTCAGAGTTACTTTCACAATTAAACCTATCATGAAAAGTAAAATGTGGGCGTTTGAAAATTTGACTTTCTTTAAATACGTCAAAAATTGAAATGGTTGATTCAAAAATAAAAGAACAGAAATTTTGAATGACGTTAACAATCATAAATTTTATTTAAAAAAACAAGAAAAAAAAAACATTTGTTACAAATTGCAGTAAAACCAAAAACCATGGACTGAGAGTCCTGGACGAAATCAAAAACTGCATGAATCTACAATCACAAAAGGACAATGCAAATCCTTTAACAAAGCAAAAGACAAATTTGTTCTAGAAGAAAATCCCTTTTTCACAAAAAATCCATGTGGTTTCAAAATTTAAAATAAACTAAATTAAACGTGGAGAAAACAAGTGAACTTTACAAAATTGAAATTTAAATACAAGCACAATGCTTCTTATCACCTAAACCGTGGTGATTAACAATAAAAAAACAAATCTGTAAACTAGCAAACGGAAAAAACTAACTCTTTAAACTAAAAATACCTTCCAGAACAAATATAATAAAAGATCTTACATCTAAATTGTGCACACAATAATATAATGCCAATTATTATTAAGCGAGTTTCTAGATGGACGGAAAAATTCTATGAATCAAAATGGCAGCAATGAAATTACAAATTTACAAGTACTTACACTTAAACGTCTATCGAGAAACTTACCTAATTCTTTTATAGCACCTAATAGGTCATACTGAATCGCTCAACCAGGGATCAAGAATGAACTCGCTTACGCGAAACCTGCGATTGTTTGTGACGTACATGATATCATTGAGCCAATAATAAGTTCGACAAACGAATAGAATTACCTAGCGCCACAGATAAATAATCCAATAACAATCACATTGCGGCGTATGAATTTCGTATTTCCATGATATCTATAGTTTTACCCGAAAATTCAAGTAAAACAAATAAATATAAAAGATCCTCATATTTTTACAGTAAATTAATAGTTCACTAGTAAAAATTACTTTTAAGTGCACTAAATACCCAAAAAATGTCAATTTTACACTTTTAAGTAAATTTTGAGAGTAAATACAAAATTGTACATGTTTTTTCCTGTATTTTCCTTTTGAATTTTTGTTACATCTTAAACTTACATGAAAAAGCTATAAATTTTACCGAAATTTCTTTTTTCCATGTAAATATCTAGAAAAAACATAATTTATTTATT
This sequence comes from Protaetia brevitarsis, assembly GCA_004143645.1. Taxonomy (NCBI): domain Eukaryota; kingdom Metazoa; phylum Arthropoda; class Insecta; order Coleoptera; family Scarabaeidae; genus Protaetia; species Protaetia brevitarsis. Next base: position 1,479,934 of record RXPK01000119.1, read on the forward strand.
GTTGGTAATTCACAACGTTATTACATGTAATATACCATGGCAAAATTACTGTAATTTTTTACAGTGTATGGGGATATTTCCAAGGCCTCTGCCTCATCCGTTAAACCCTAGTAGACAAGTTTTCACTCTGGGTAAGGTGTTGAATGAATCGTACTTGTTGAACAGGGTTGTGATAATGTTATGGGAAGTGCTTTTTTCGTATTCGGGAAAAAGTGATTGTCTGTTTATCTATCTCTACACATTGTAACTTGATATTACCGGCAAATGGCAATAGCGTTCTTGCCGTTTTTATCAATTTATTGTTTCATGTTTGTTATAATCTGGGAGCCCATACCTGGCTACGCCCATGAGTACAACTCCTACTCGTATTGCAACAACGTCATTGTAACACTAGTGTTTTAATACACTATTAATTAACTTAATTCAAGGTTAATATTATAGGTCGTTGAAATCAGTCTAAAAGTAAAAAAATATACAGGGTACACACAAAAAAATAATTACTCAATTTGAATGTAAGTGCATCACATTGAATATAAGATAACTTCCTATATAAGCAAGAAGATGCTGTATTTATATTGAGAATAAAATTTGTTCAGTTTTTCAAACCCATGAATTTGTTAGACAAAACAATTTTTTTAGTTCAAATGTAATCAATATACTAAAATCATTATGAACATATAATATTGTCACCACAAGAATAATTACTTTAGATTGGAGTAAATAGATTTTCTCAACTGGAAACTACCATATTTATGCCTTAATAATTTATGTACATTTGATAGAAGTATATAAAAGTATTATTTGAAGTATTGCCATTATTTGCTTCCAAAATATAAGTATATTGAACTGATAATACTTACCTGCTTAATCTAAACATTTCTACTCTTCAAGGGTAATAATTGCCTACTAATTTTGTGTCTGTAACACCAAAAAGCCTCGGTAGGGGAAAATTAATAAATAAAGAAATATTATGTAATTGAATAAATTTACTGTCCTACTTTATAGTTTTACAATGTTTGGGAGAAGATAGCGTATCGGGGTACTCCAGGAGCACGAGATATGTATAGATGTTATGCGTATCCGTCGTTGCGATCGGTTTTCTCGGGATACTTCCCACTCAATGCCTGTGCCTGGTACCTAGTCGGCGTTCAATCAGTGCAATAATTTGCTGGTATTGCCTACTGAAAACTAATAACTAGTAAATACCTACATATGTTTGTTAATGTACACACCTACCATGTTCATATATTATCGACGCAATGGCGCTGACTCTAAATAATACATCAAAGTTTTTTAAACCAGTAATCCTTTAATATTCGATAACACGTACGTATTTACCTTCTAATATTTTAATGGTAGCATCTGTGCATCAGCTCCATTCCACCCATTCTCTAAGTAGCTGTGAACGGCTGGGGCATCCATTTAGATTTACTTACTTCACAACCACAACACTGTTCGCTAGTCAATCAAAAAGTGACGCCAAGTAAAGTGTATGTATATGCAAAACCCCCTACACCCCTCTAAAAAAGAGGGAACCAATGACAGATAAGGTTTAGTGCAATAAATGATGGGGTAAAATTCGTTTCAAATGTTTCAATATTATGGTAATTTCAATTTGATATTTCCTGTTTTCAGTACAAAACATTTAATAATTTTATATAGTAATTCATTATACCAAACGTATAAAGGATTTTATTTTGAATCTACAGGCTTTCTCACTATGATTGCATAGATTTATTACTTACAACAATAACAATGTTCATTTGGAGGAAGTATACTTCAATGCAAATATTTATACTACTTGTTCTAAGAGTATATTTTGTTTTCAGTGAATTTACTCTTATGTTCTAACCAACAAGATTTACTTCATTTAAATATATATTAAGTTTCGATTTTTGAATAAATAAAAATATTCAGATTGATAATAGATTTTTTTGTGTGTATTCAATTTAAAAAGACCGTCTACTTTTTTGCTGCACTTACATGAATCACCCTGTATATTTTAATTTTATTCAGAAGATGTATCTTTAAAAGTAAAAAAAAAATCATAAAATTCTACACGAGAAATAATTTTGTTTCATAAGTAGTTACCACACCGTATATGCATACGCATATAATTAAATCAGCTATGCATTAAAGTTTACAACAAATATTACATCCGGAAAAAAACTTAATTTATCGCTCTCTAACGAACCGGAAGGAATTATATTTAACTTTCATCGGAACGGTTAGTTTTATTCATTTTCCATTCTACAAGACGTGAATGTTAGCTGTTCAGTCACATTAGAAGGTTAAAAACGTTCAGGTGAAACAACGATGATTATTCGTGCGTCTAAGGACTGCCGATTTTACTCGATTCTCGAAGAAAGTGCGCCGCCGTGAATCCGCACTGCTTAAAGTCTCTTCGTTAATAACTGTGCATATTTAGCTATCTGCAGCGTGTTATTTGCGAATCGGAACACTTAAAACGGAATGAGTTTTCTATATGTTGAAGAGCTCCTGGCGGAACCTCTTCGCGGTCACTTTCTCTCCGACCGGTATCCTCGGGCGTTCTCTTTTCTCGTTCCGTTCGTCTTATTAATTGCGTCTGAAGTCGATGTTACTTGGGAGGACTGCTAGTATAGCTAAAGAAAAAAAAAAGCAGATCATTTTTAACGTTCAGGTAACCGGTGCTTAATTAAGGCGAGTTGAAGAAATATTTTTTTGTGTGTCAGAGAAACTTGGACGTAGCGATTTTTCGGCTATTTTTTTTTTTGATTCCAATGCACCTACGGCGCTACGAAGCAGAAAATCTACCCTGCGATCTTTTTCGGCAGTAGTGCTATAGTATTTTATGTCGGGTTATCGCTAATGTAACAGTATCGTAAGATACCGTTGGAATTGGCACGTTTGATAATATCTTGAAGTGATGAGTGATGAGGTCGCGATAAAAGTGGATAACCTCCGGAAAAGAGGTTAATTTACTTTTTCTTTTGCCTTTAATTAAGAATTAATCCCAATGAGAGAAATAAAAATATCATTTCAATATTTCTTTTATAATCCAAATAAATATTATTAATAAAATTAATAAATATTACTTATATACACTGAGAAAAGAGATTACATTAAATGAAAAGTTTATTTTTTATCATGTTCAACGAAAAGAATACCTTTTGTCAGAAAAGTGTTTATTTTAATTGAAAGTAGCGTGCTGTTTTGCCGGAAGACTATTTACTTCTTAAATACATGCTTTTCGACGAGAAGTAACCGTAATTAAATGGCATGCACCTTAGTTTTGATTAATATTTTATAATGCCTGTATAACTTCTGTTTAAGTAAGAGAATACCATTACATATTATATTGTTACTATTACGTACATATTTAACAATATATTTTAAGTACCTTATCATATTATTGAATTATAAACAGTATTTTAAATAAAATAGCCGGACGTTTTGGTTTATTTGCGTGGACACGCATGTATACGTTGATTTCAAAACTTTTGCCTTTTAACGGAAAATGCAAGCACTTGTATTCAAACTGAGTTCTTTTTTACGCGGAAGTATTTTAGTTTTATTCATGTTCCCACGTGTATAAGTTTCAAATCCATAAACAATAATGAACAAAAGTGAATATTTTTCGCGCGAGGTTAAAGAAATTTCAGAGATAATTGGAATCTTTTCAGTTAATGCTGATTTACTTATAAGCCAAGGAACTTTATGGCAGTATATTAGTGTTTGAAGGTTTTAAAACTGTTATACATGGGAAAAACGATCTTGTTGTTTTCAACCATTTTTCATGCATTTGGTTGCAGTTACTAAATTATTACTTGATTTAGGAATATTAAAAATATTCCTGTATTCAATCAAACAAATAATTTGGTTAGTAGATTTATTTGAAGCTAGCGCAGTATTTATTAATTTAACTAAATATTTACATGGAAGTAAAGATAAATATCGCATTTTATTTTCATATAGCAGTTTTCTCCCCATATAGTACGGCAGATGAGCAGATATACTTATGTGCAGTAGAAAAATTGTCGCATAGATGGCGCATCTCCTATTTCATCTCGGTAACAGATAATATTTCGCACAAAATAGGCTGGAAACTACTATCGTATCATACTAATCTGGTATATTTACCAGATCAACATCTGATAGGATTCATCGCCTTTGAAAGGACGATTTCTTTAACGGTACACTTAGGGTGCTAGTAGGATGGTCACTGCCACCAACTCCCCAATACTACTAGGATTTACAGCATTCTAACGGCAAATCCCTCCTGAGTGCATGGGCTTTTGGAGATAATTTATTTTCATTTCCATTAAAAATGACCACGGCATTTTGTTGTGTTTACGCTTAGGTCTAATAGTTTTCAAGTTCAAAATAAAGAGGACTTCAATCAACTATCAATATCTTTCACTTAAAAGAATAAACTGTTTCAACGAAAAATATATTATTTCTGAAAAAATGCCTGAATTTAAAATTATATTTCTTTTCAAGGAAACACCAAATCATGTATAAAATGCAAAAACTTTTGGTTTAATGCAATTCCTTTTAAATGAAAAGGATATTTCTCTCATTGCACCATCAGATATTCCGATATTGACTTCAACATCTCTCATAAAAGATTGCCTTTGGGAATTTTGTTAGATTTCGAACCTTCTTTCCCTTTTATACTTCCTTCTAGTTCTCATGTTTCCTTCAGTTTCATAACTGTACATACTTTTATTAATACCATAATTATTTGCTATATAACCTTCTTGTAGACGATCCATTCTCTAACTTCGAAAGTATTAAGTTTTCATTTTCTATTAATATCGGTATTTTGGCACTAACAAATCAAACGTTAAAATCAGTTTAGACCGACTAATATAACCAGTATAAGGTACCAACCTACCTTATCTATGGTTATATTAGATATATATATAGATGGGTCGCTATTAAGAAATTCGTGTAACTGTGCTGCTCGCGCTATCTAGCGATATGTACTCCCGCTTAACGGACATTTGGCGCGATTACTTAAAAATTATTTAAATTTACCTCAGAGTATTAAAAGAAGACTGTGTTACTATTTTTGCGCAATTTTCAACATATGGAAATTCATATGTTGAAAATTGCGCCAAAGTGGTAACACAGCCTTCCTTTAATACATTTTATTGTTATAATACGAATAAAAAGACCACACATTCTATAATTACACATACATTTTTATTGGAACATATTTATAGAAAGTATTTTAACCTAGATATATGTATAAATTATTAAGTAAAGTATATTCTTTTGGATAACTACATACGATTCCACGTACCACATACAGAACAGAAAAAATAAATTAAATAAATTATTGTCAGTGGTAGGAATAATGATGGAATAGCTGTTTCCCATAAAAACATGTTAGACGATATGTCTTCTTGAGCAAAATGAATACGATAATTTCGATAAATTATGCGTGGATCCACACTTCGCAATTTCTCATTACCAGAAGGCTCAATCCATTTATTGAAGCGTTCCATACCTATTCTAGATTAGGATGTCTAAAGGATGTCCGGTCAGTGCAACCCATTACTGCACAGGAATGGTCTCTCATGTCTAAAGCAACAATCATACAGTAAATCACTGTTATCACAAAATTTTCGATTTTTTAACTTACTTGCTGCAGAAAGAAGGCTTCTTAAAAAAAAAATTCACTGTCGAATGCACAGGTGTTCTATACGAAATAACTAAATACAACCTAATAATTAACCTACTAATAAACACTACAGCAACTCTACAACTAACACACTTATCTAAAAATACAAACTACGACCTATGAAACGAATAATTATTTGTTCAAGAGAACACAAGTTGCAAAATTTTTAATTTGATAACGCTCCAATTGATAATACTCAATACGCAGACAGAACCAAAATGACACAAAAATAACAATGGCGGTAACACGTGATTTATTCCAGCATTCGGCGCCGCACAGTGGTGCAAAACGCTTGATTTTCGGAAAAAACCTTGTCTATCTCAGATATACGACTTTTAAGCCATACTGGGGACCTACTCCCATGTACTTTTTCATTCTAAATTGAATGAAATCAAAACCAAGTCGACAACTTAAACCGTTTTCAGTACACTGTTATTATTGTATTTTAACTTCGAGTATAACTATTAGTATTGAAGTAAGAACTAATGTACCTAATTAATTTTCTAAAGTTTTATGGTGTGACGGACGATGCAAATCAAAATTCTGATGGGAAACGAAATATTTTATTGACATTCCGCTAATGTACGCACTGATGGCTTCACCTAAATGAATTAAGAACTACGCTAATTACATGTTAAAATTTGATTTGAAATTTAAAATATTTTCACATTTAATGTTTTAAAACAAAATTTAAGTATTTTTTAAGATTAAATTAGCACTTCTAATTAATAAGATTAATAATAAAAAATAGATAATAGTAGTGACTATACTAATTTCAATAAAGCTTTTGCTGGAATCACCCTCATACTGGTATTTTGACAACTTAGCTTGAACTATGAAAGCTAATGCAGAATCTGTGTCGAACTTAGATGCAGATGTATCAAGCAGTGAAAAGGCAGCATCAATTAAAGATTGGGAGTACGTTGCTCGCATTTTTTTAACTTCATACGATTGAGCTCGAAACCCACAATCGTCATAACTTTTTCCTGGCCTACCTACTTTGTTTTTTGTTGCACCTTCGTTGGAAGAGTTCACAACAGGCAAGTCTACTTTGAATATTCCTTCTAGCCAATCACTGTATTTCAAGAAAAACTGGGCCCTCACTCTACAAACATTTTCCAATCTGCGTTTAAATTGTGATACAAACCTCTTTGTAATGGATGAAATAATGAATGATATTTCTTCATCACTTTTATGAGGGCCGATTGTTAAACTTGCAATAGAGATTCTGGATTCATCAACACCTCACATAACAGTTTGTACGACACTTCAAAAGGTCTCATGGTCTTACACTTTAGCAATATCTTGGATACACAACGTGTTTACTGAAAGCTAAAGAAACACTGGTGGTTTGATACAAATGTGTTTAGCTTTATATATTTTTTTCAACTTAAAATATCCTTTCTTGCAATGTTTCTTGGAATTTACGTTACCATAATTTCATTTTATTATTTTCAATTTTTAACAAAAATTACAAACAGAATATATTTTTTTTCCAGGAAGTCTAATTCTGAAGTAAATGTTAACAAGAAAAAATGTATTACTAAATTATGTCAACTCAAAACACAAACACCTATTTATCTTAGTAAAACACTTTGATCTTCCTTTATTTTACTCTAAGAATTTTTTAGTACACCTGTTTAAACAATTTCGGTTTTTTTTTTTCATTCAGATTCTTCTGGGTTAAGTTCGATTCTTGGAAAATTATAGTAAGTTCAAAGACAATTGTTCCTGACTCTAAATACCAGTATATATCTAACTACTTTATCGCCGATGATATGTGTATAATGGCGGATATTTATTACACTCATACAATTAATCGCCGTTTTCTCGGAAAACAGCAAAAACTAGCAGCTAATTCTTTTAGAGATTATAAATAGAGGTGTTAATAAAGATCGAAAGCCAAATATGAACGTGTAGGTAGCTGTAGCTATATGTTAAAAATCTACATGAATTTTAAATTTACGTATAATGGTAGCAGTCATATAATTGTTAATAAAGATAAACTATATTTAGATAGTAAACTATTTTTTATTTGTAGTTATGTAAACTATAAGACTACCGAACATAATAATTCCCCCGGCTAATGCTTTAACACAAAAGCAAAATAAATAAATAACTTTCTTTAATAAAACAGTGTAATCATTAATAAGATGTATAATTTATTAATAAGTTTATGTCAAAGACATATAAATAGCATGAGAAGTCTTACTCTAAAGGTGAGTATAGTTATTAGGAATATCCAAACAAGTATAATCAATTATCCAGTATAATTTAGATTCTTTTATTCAAATATGAACTTTTAAAATCTCCCGCGATATCATAAGAGAATAGCAAACCACCAACCACGTCTACCAACTTATAACAACTAAAAATTTTAATCTCACAAGAAATAACAGTAATCTCAAAATATTATCAAAGTTATACATTCATTTATAAAAACAATTAAAACAATGTTTTGACCAGATACCTCGTTTTCCGGTTTATACAAATGCCAGAGTACCTCCAATGTGATTTCCTTGTAGTAACAATCTAGATTCGCTCGTATATTCACATCCTTCGCTACATTCAGGATGTTTGATTAGACTCGGAACAGCAAACACATGCATACTCCCATGTAGAACAAGTACCCAGATATAGTAAACATCAAAATTTGTGAAAATTTATCCCCTTCGATACCAGATATACCCCCGCAATATGGTTTAATTGATTTATATTTGATGAGAAATGAGACAGCTATTTCTAAGACTTTTTATCAACTATCAACACGTAACCAAGGTTTTTCATACACCTAGGATACCAGGCTATCGTACAGTTGTCAGACGATAAATTATGTTCAACTTCCATGACTACTAATACAATTTAGTCGAAATTATACTGGACTTACAAACAGGTGTGTACATAAAATAGTAATTGCATTTCAATATGGTTGGTAGCTTTCCTCTAATGAAACACAGCAATATATATTTTAGTTTAAATAATTATTTTCAAAATTAAAAATTTTGTTAGTTTATGAGAAATATGAAGTCGTTTCGGAATTTCTACATACGACGACTTTCAGCACTGATATTTTATATTTAACCGGCAATAAATGTTGCAAAATGCCATTTTTCATAAAGTTTCAACATTTAGCTAACGATTTTCGTTAAATATACTATCACATTCAATACTTGTCAAAATAGGGTTTTCTCCACTTTTGCACCACTGCGCGCCGCCTGGTGGATTGTACCCCACAACAAATCGTGACGTCACGCTGATATAAACAAATCGTATTTAGTGTGCGCCCCCTCCTCTCCCCTCTGAATATAACAAAACATATCATGCAATTTTTCTGCATCAGTGTAGTTTAGTTAAATACACAAATTTTATATACTAAAGATATATATCTTATTAATTTCAAATATTTTCGTTTCTTACAATCAACTTCATATTTATTTGAGTATTGATAATAGAATTATTCGACCAAACATGCTTTTATTATTTCAACAAAAAAAAAATTGTGACTAATCGCTTTCAGATCAAAGCTATACTTTTTTTGAAAGTAAGGAAAAAGATTCCTTGTTAAACTGTTATTTCATTCTTCAAATATTTTTTCTTAGCACCTGTTTTTTCACTATCTATAAAAGGATAATTTATTTCAATTAATACATATACATTTATTAACGGTTTCTGAGTGTGGGATCAAAGATACATAGCTATGTAAATTGTTCATTTTCTTTGGTAAGCTGCGATTAGCGCAAATTATCACGGTAATAGGTAATACTAGATCAATCAATATGTATAACTGCCGACACATCTTATGTTGTTTAAAAATAAAACTTGTTAATAGCTTCTTTCACTTGTTTTACATTTATCAAAAACAAAAACAACGGCAACTAACATTATTATAGCTAGCTTAATTAGAATGTAATTAATTCCCGATAATAACTCACCACGGATTTCCATAAATAACTAATTTACCTTAGATTTATACGCGCAATCGCGGAATAAATTACGGGCGTCGTTCGCGGCCGATCTCGTGCGTTAATTTAGCCATTTTCATAAACGATCGGCTAACGGCTACGCGTCGGAAGCCACCACGATACGCCTGGCCGGCCGCGGCACGTTCTGCCACAAAAAATCCGTATTTACAGAGTAAATAAAGGAGATTACTACGGCGGATAATAGTTTTTACGAGCGTTAGTCTCGTTGCGGTTTGACTGCGTTGAATGGTAAATCGTCTACTTTACCTCGCGGGATCCGCCGGTAGAGCGTCTATACTTACTAAAAAAAGTCTTCGTACGACAGCGAGTATACTTTTTGGGTGATCGTTCAGAAGTATTTAAAGCTTTTACTGATGTTTAGAGAAAAAGTATTTAAAGTATTGCTTAATTAATTTAGTATCCACACGGAAAAAAAAATTGCAACAAATTTTACTATAAAATCATATTTAATATCTGGTATTTTACTACAACTTGTACTAAATACCAGAATTATTGCACTTTGTAGTAATTTTCTAAACATTTGTAGATAAGTCCTAGTATTAAACATATAATTACAATTTGTAAACACTTATCTAAACATATGTGTAAGTCAAGCTTTCACAGTTATTTTAGTAAAAGTTTAACACCATTATTAGATTTTCTTACAGCAATGTAACGATAGCTTCACTAAAGTAGTAATGTTAACGTGGGTAATGACGTCATTGTTAAGTGTAACAAAATCTTAAACAATTTTGTAAGTACCGTAAACGTAAAATGTAGTAGTTTGTTTTTATATTTAATTAATCTACACGATTGAGATTAATATATAATATACATAGGTATATAATTATGTATATTATAATTAAGTTTGTGTGCTACGGAAGTAAAATTGGTTATTTACATTATACCTAACCGAGTCTAGCTATGGTTTCATCGAGATCGCGCTGGTGAATGCTTCAAAAATTTGAAATGGTATACACATGCATTTAAGCAATATTTATCGAAGTTAGCATAAAACCAAAATATAGTTAATCAGAATTTTCCTATTTCAAACTTATTACACAAACAAAGAATGATCAAAAAAAATATTCACCATCGAAGCAATAACAACAGTTAGCAGCACATTTATATTTTTCAAAAATTCTTTGTTTTCGTTACATAATAAATAAAACATATGCAGCCCATTACACTAGCTTTTCAAAAACATAATTAGTATGAATGAAATAATAGCAATTCAAATAAAATATTTTCAAATTGAATTAACCTTTCAAAGTAAAATTCCTGTAATAAGGGTCCTGAGCTTCGTCATCATTTTCCGTCATGATGGTTCAACCAACCTTTGTTATGTAATAGTGCACATTACGCACCTAAATAGTTAAAAATTATAAATACTAAGCACAATAACGTATAAACAAAACATACGAAACATGTTAGAACCTACTAAAAAAATCTACGTATGGTTACTAAAAAAGTAAACCTTAAACTTATTATTTTGTCACGTCTTAACAATAACCTGACTATCACACGAGAAAATACAACGTTTCGTATGTTTATGTTAATTATTTACTAAAACTTACGAGTATGTCAACTTTACGAATTTGTAAATTATACTATTTAACAGTTCTCATTCTCTAATTAACCCTTAAAGTACTCTAAATTTCAATATACAACATTTCGACATACTTGTATTGTAAATTTACTAAAATGAAACACCTTTTTGCGAAAAAAGTAACCCCCTGTGTACAACCAAAATACAATTGACAAGAATAGGAAATTTTTCCTAATAAAATTATCAAGCAAGCACTACTAATCCAATCCCACGTAATTTCTGTCACCTTTGAATCTAGTAAAGAAGAGGATCTTTTTTTTTCGGTGGAATGGAGGGACAACATAGATCAATCTTATGAAGGAAAGGATTAGTTTTTGTGGAGTTAAATTATTTAAAATATAATTCAATTATCCATATTAAGGCCGAAATAACCTGGTGTGTGATTCCCAAATATATACCCGATGTATGCAGTAAACTGCATAAACCAAGCGACTCAAAGAAACTTGTTCTCAACAACGCCGATTAGTATTACTTTGGAAAATGTAAGATGCATGAATTGAATAATGAGAAACAATAGTATTAAACGTTCATACATCAAAAAACAGGAGATTAATGCCAATTCATCAACTTTCTTCACGCACTCATTCATTTGATAAAACGTGTGCAAAATGTGCTTACCTCCGCTACAAAAAACAAGGCCACAACGGTAAAACAGCAAACACGGAAATGATACAATGCGCATTGGAGATGCATAGTTATATTTGGCCAAAAATGCACAAAGAAAGGTAGAATGTGAGTCATCAGCCTGTTTACCCCCGGATATGTGTGTGAATGGCCACACATAGTTGCATATTCAGTATTACAAGTTTAGACAAATTTTAGAATTTCTCATGAAACAGTACAACAACGTTGAATATATTATTAGCAGCTTTGCCTTTATTTTAAAGGGCTTAATGTAAGTGCCATTTAGCATTACAATTTGACAGTTTTTGCTACAGCATGCGAATAGATATAATGTATAAGGGTAAACTACAAAAAGTTATTGCAAAATGTAATAAGCATACATACTAATTTTTTTCCGTGCAGAGTTTTCCGCGGAAGTGGCTAGTAGAAGTCACTCCACATTAACTATGTAAAAAAAATAAGCTTAATATTTTTATATATAAGTTAAAGTATAATGGACGTTCACGAGAACTCCTAAGATGTCAATAACAATCACCACTCACGACGTGATTTAAGATCACCGTTTCGCTCATCACTAATTATAACCCTTCGATGCTGAATGAAATGTTGTTAGGCAACTCATTATACGGTTTGACTAAATCTACTGATATTTTAGTTTATACGATAATTCGAGAACATGCGTTCCGTATAAAAACTGGAAATAGGTATCCGTATAGAAGCGAAGGGTTAAAAGTCTTGGCACAATTCTAAAAACTGATGGTAATATTAAACACTTAACCTAGATTTTAATTAATCACAACGTTGTAATTGGATGTTCATGCATATTTATATTTCAGAAAAACGTTTAAAATATTTTAGAAACGTTTTACCTGCAATATAGCGTGATAGTTCTTCAGTCTTTTTAAAC
>RXPK01000119.1:1493106-1520895 GCA_004143645.1 Protaetia brevitarsis
TTTTTTAATTTGATAATAATTAATTTCTTTTCTTCTTGGTTTCAGTAGGATACTCACTGAAAAGATCAACAATTCCGAGTGAATTCATAGCTGATTAATGATGTCGTGAGGTGATGGTTTGTAACATTCGTTACATTCAAAATTATTAAATATAAGATTGATGAAAAACGACTAATGAGCAATATTCTTTTATTTATATTACACAATTTTATCAGCCACATTTCGACCAGATTTTGGTCTTCTTTCGGAATTAAATTATGACTTACTATTAAAAATTACCTGTTGAATTTAAAATAATAAAACCGTCAAACAAATAAAATGAAAAAATATAGTGAGCTAGTAATAAACTTCTCTACTGTATATGGTTTATTTAGCATCATTATATTTAAATTTAACAGGTAAACGTTAATTTAATATAAAATATTGTAATTGTTTGATGTCTAATGCAGTACGCTAATATGTCTCAAACATGAACATATGGAAATAATGATACATGAGAGAATTAAATATCCAATCGTATTCCTGCTCAATATATCGGATTGCAAAACTGCCTCTTGCTCGAGCTTCTATCTCAATTCATGCAATCACTCCTCTCTGAAGTGAAAAATATGGCGCGGAATCACAGATGACAAATTATTGCAAACAGGAAATTTGAATTGAGCATCTAGAATAACACAGCAATGAATAAATGTGAGAAACGGGTGAATTTTTTTTTTGGCATTGCTATCTTGCTAAAAAATGGTAGTCACACTATCTGAATAAATAATGTTATGTGAACGAAAAACGATAATGTAAGCATTTTGTAGTTTTATAGAAATTGTCTAAAATGCGGAATGTGTGGTTGTGGTTGCTCATTGCGGCTAGTTATAGAAAGTACATGCATAAGTATTATTAACTATGCTTAATCTTAACCTGATCATAAGTGAATTGTTTGGTATACTTTACAACCAGCGATATTCAGTATCACAGTTTGCTGTTCATTGCTTATTAAAAAGAAATAATACCAAATAAGGCAATTGCTCGAAGGTAACGGGGTTAAATCTATGCTTCGAAGCTTCTTATATATTATTGATAAACGAATAAAACTTTTTCTAGATAATGTAAAAAAACACAAAAAATAATCAGAATTTCATTCCTAAACTTAAGACGGCTTTGAGATATGAAAATTTAAGTTCATGTATGAATTTTGAGGCAATTCGATGCAAGTGATTAGAATTACATAGAAGAAAATAATAATTTTTAAACAAGTTATTAAATGTTGGAGTTCGTGTGCTTTTGTCCGAAAGACGAAGATATTACGAGTTTACACGAAGATTTAGATCATTGTGTACGATATGTTTCCACTTTTTCCGGTCTTTTGCTGTTATGTTATGCCCACTGCACTTAAGTCCCTTTCACTTCCTCAAGACCCTTTCTGGGTCTTCCTATCCTTATGCGCCTTCCCCTTCATATCACTTTTCTTAACTATTCTTGTGCGGGATTTGGGTGATATTCCTAACCATCTCGTTGCGTTATTTTCGATTTTGTGTAGGTTCATTAATGTTGTGTCTGTAGGGGTAATTACACACGTAATACTATAGTTATATACTTTATTAAGCCACCATACATCCGTTATATACGTTCTACACTTACTGTCTATATACTTTTCCCTCCCTTTTTGTCCCAGTGCTCCCAACCAAACATACATATACAACACTACTTTCCCCCGAAAAACAAACATTTAAATTCACTTACAAATGCAACTTATAAATTTAATCTAATTGGTGGTTTTATCGTTCTACTGGATCTGCGGATAGGAAGGGTTGCGGTAGGAATAGGCTGAACTGGTTTCGAGAAGGTTCACACACCAGTGTCATCCGGTATTTTCGTCTCTTGCGGGTGACTATCTGCGCATAATGGTTATTTAGTTTGCCAAAAGTGCACTGTAACTGTGCTTTAAATAGTCGGCGTGAACGTACTTAACTTTTCCATTTACTAGCACCAAATAGGTTGTGGCGCTAATAACTTTTGCTATTTTGCCTTCCTGCCAATTTCTTCCTCTTGTGTCTCGAGCGTCATAAACCAGGACTACTTCATTTTCTTCAAATACCCTTTGGTGTCCTCGTTTTTTATCTACATACTCTTTATTTCTCTTGCTTAATTCTCTCTTACCTTTTCCCTTGTAACTCTCTAGGATTTAGAAATTTAATCTTGTTCTAGCTGTCGTCTTTAGCATTTATATCTGCCGAGTATATCCTGTAACACTATTCGGGGGTGTTTCTATATTTAAATAAGAAATCCTGCAAGGCTTGTGTCATGTTTATGGATGTTGAATCTTTATATTTTTCAAAAACTTGTTTGACAATGCATTTCTTTACTGTACCTACTTGTTTCTCCACTGTTCCGTTAGAACATGGATGGATGGAAGGGCTAAACAGTGCATTTAATGTTATTAGCTTCACAAAATTCCTTATATTCAGCACCGTTGAAGGGTGGACCATTGTCAGAGACGATTTGTTCAGGTATGCCAAAGTACGTGAAACTTTGGCGTAGTTTCTCGATCGTCTGTCTTGCTGCGGTACCCTTATTCATTAAATATAAATCCATCCATCGTGAATGCGCGTCTATCACAATTAAAACGTGATGTCCATACTTTTCCAAAAAGTCAATGTGCAATCGTTCCCAGTTCCTAGACGTTTTCGGCCAGGAAGCCAATGGGACCTGTGTCGCCTTAGGTTGATGTATAATACAAGTGTTGCAAGAGTTGCAATACTCTTCTATGTCCGAGTCAATTCCAGGCCAATAAACTTCGTTTCTCGCTAGCATTTTCATCCGCACCATGCCTATGTGTTGTTCGTGCAACAATTCTAATACCTTATCTCTAATTTGATACGGAATTATGACTCGGTTGCCTAATAGTAAAATGTCATTTTCAATTGCTAATTCATGCTTTTCTTTTAAAATAACTTGCAAATTTGTTTCTGATAATATTGCCTAGGCAGCCGTTCCTACAGAACTCCATAACTCCTTTTAACGGCATATCCTTTGCTGTACAATCGCGTACTTCGACAGCGGTCAGAGGCAATTCAGTGAAACTCGGCAAAATATTGACTGATACTTGCTCCTCATCACTAGCTAAACGGTAGTCTTGCATAAGGCATCCGCATTACCCATTTTGCTACCAACTTTGTACTCTAATCGGTAATCATACAACGAAACAGTGTATCCATTTTATGGATACGGAGAGGTGCTAATGGTGGTTTTTTTTCTCGGAATTAAATATGCCTAGCAAGGGCTTGATGCATCCGTATTAGTCAAATGATCTACCATAAAGGTATTTGTGAATTATTTTGCACCGCAAAAATCAAAGCCAGCGCCTCCCGCGTTAATTGTGCATAATTTGCCTCTGTTTTCGTTAAGGTTTTTGATGCGAACATATATAGGTCAGTTCCTCACCAATTTATGATTGTGTGATTATAACGGCTCCCACACCATAGGGTGATGCATCCGCTGCTACTATTATTTCATAATCTGAATGGTAGTTGTCAACATACGGCGTTTTTTTCATCATCTCCTTACTTTTTACAAATGCAGTTTCGCGCTCCTTGGTCCAATCAAACTTTTCATGTTTGTGTTCCAGGTCATATAACGGTTTTAATATACTAGATCCCTCTGGTAAGAATCTACAATAGTAATTTATCAACCCTAAATATGAGCGTAGCTGACTTATATTAGTCGGACGCGGCGTCAATTTTTGAGGGCAAGGGTTTAATTCCAGCCCCAGATAATTCATGCCCTAATACTTCAACTTGTTTCACAAAAAATTTACATTTTTCTATATTTACCCTTACTTGATAAGTATCTAGCCGTTTTAGAACCCTTGAAACATTTTCTCTACACTCTTCAAAGCTTCTCCCCGCAATTATTACATCGTCGATATAACAAGCTACATTATCCATATTACCAAGTATTTTGTCCATTACAGATTGAAATTGTGACGGTGCGCAATGCCAATACCAAAAGAGTAATCGTGTGTATGTATAGAGACCGACTTATGAGTATTAATGGTAAGTAATTTCTAGACATGACTCGGTTACTGGTAATTGTAAATATGCACTGGATAAATCAAGAGTGGTAAACACCTGACCGTGTTCCGATCTTGTTCAAAAATTTCATCTACTCAGGTTATGGATAATGGTCTTCTGAATATACCTGTTAACTGTGAGCCTTAAATCAACACAGATTCTCACGGTTTTATTTTTCTCGGGACAACCACAATTGGGACTAGCCATTCGCTATGTGAGTAGGTTTTAAAATACCATTTTGCACCATTTCTTCAAGTTCTTTTTCAACGTGCTTCTCTAAGTGCCATAGGGTAGGTGTGTAGGGTCTACAAAGGTAGGAACTATATCAGGTATTAAGGTTAACGTTAGCTTTATGACCTTAATATTTGTTTGACTTATCTATAGAGAAAACATTGGGAAAACTGTATTCGTAATACTGTCTAATTCTGATGATACCTCTACTACATTGTGAATTTAGTTTCAAATGACTCTTTCCAATTCAGTACTAATAAATCTAACCATTTCTACCCAATAAAGGCTTTCTTTAACTGACATGTTTACTAACAATAATGACATATCCTTTAAAATACTTTAATGCTTAAGTTTTACATTAACATTCACCTTACCTATTACATCTATGTAATACTCCAGTTACTGACTTAACTTTAGTTTTTGATTTTGTTACCATATTACATAAGTCAATAGGTTTTTCTTGCTATACATAATGTCCATTATACTCTATGGCTGCCCCAGTATCCACTTCAAACTCAATATTCTTTTGTTTACCTCTATTTTCATACTGCACACCTCATTTGCTGCATTCATCACTGGACTTTATTAAATTGAGAGCTGACTGACTCGACTCAGTATCTGCACTGTCTTCTGAACTGGACTCCTCGCACTTGTTTACTGTCCCGATGACCTTTCTTAACTTTTCCTGCGAACAGACCCTTGACCGTGTGACCTTTCTTCTTACAGCAACAAAACACGTCCAATCTTTGGCTGGACAACTTCTCTCATCATGTAGCCTACCACATCTTTTGCATGCTTTGACCCCTGACTTATGTGTAAACTTCCTCGTATTCTGTTGTGGCCTGACACTTACTATTTTATTTACACTCCCTGGTTGGATTCGTTTACTTTCTATGCTGCTTACCTCCATTGTTAAAGCAATATTATACGCCAGTTGAAATGTTAAATCTTCTTTAGATAACAAAGCTAACTGTATTCGCTCATCTGTCAAGCCGCATACAAAGCGATCTCTCAAGGCCTCTTCTAAGAACTTGTCATACTCACAGGTTTTGGCAAGATTCTTTAATTCAATTGCGTAACTGGCTATGCTTTCATTTACATTTTGATCTCTTTTCATAAACTTGAATCGCTCAGCAATGACTAACCTTTTTGGCTTGTAGTGTTTCTTTAGAGCAGACGTTAATTCCTCAAATGTTTTATTTTTTGGTTCTCCGGGTGACACTAGATTCTTCGTAATTGCATACATTTTTGGACCATCATGGCGATAAACATAGGCGCTTTTCTTCCAGACTGTAACCTTGTTGACCTTCAAAAAATTGTTCGAACCTTTCTAGGTAATCAGTAATATCCTCTTCTCCAGCATCGTATTCGTTTATGTGACCAATTAACGCAATTTTTTTTTCCTTGATTTCTCTCAAGCGACCACGTGTTTTTTTTTAACCTAACTTTTTCGTTTTTTTTCGTCCTTCTGACTCTTCTGATTTCACTAGATTTAGTTCATACAGACTATCCCGTTACTCGTCGCCAAATTGTTGTGTCTGTAGGGGTAAATTAACACACGTACATACTATAGTTAGTATACTTTTATTAAGCCACCATACATCCGTTATATACGTTCTACACTTACTGTCTATATACTTTTCCCTCCCTTTTTGTCCCAGTGCTCCCAACCAAACATACATATACAACAATTACCTCACTGTTTGTGCGTCTTCTCCATTCACCTTCTGTTGTTATTACACCTTCGAAGATGTTTCTAAAACAGTTTCTTCCCTAGATTTCTAGTTTTTGTCCGCTTTTTTTGTGTCATTAACCATGTTTCATTAGCATACAGCCCAACTGATTTTATTAATGTCTCGTAAGCTCTAATTTTGGCTGCTCGCGATATATTTTTTGCTCTTAGTGTATTTAATAGTGCCCCAACGTTTTATTTTTCACCTCCTAAGATTCTCTTGTTTATTTCGCACTTTTCTTCGTCTTTGGCATATTGCCTCTGTTTTTATTTTCATTTCATTGTTCATTCTTTATATGCCGCCCAATTTTTTTCGTTTTTTCTTCGAGTTTTTTACAAGCTCGTTACAAGGACTACATCATCCGCGTATGCAATTCACTGAACTTTATTATGATAAATCGAACCTCTTGTTCCCATCTCGTTTTCCCTTATTATAATTTTCATTACTAAATTAAATAGGTCCGTTGAGAGGGAGTCTTAAAGCCTTGTCTTAAGCCTTTTGCAACTCTAAATTTCGTGGAATAACTGCCGTCTATCAAAATTTTATTTGTTGTGTCTCTTAGCGTCATTTTCACCAGGTTTATTACTGTTTTTTTTTTTGAATTTTTAACTTACTAGTCATTTCGTGCACACTTTCTCTGTAAATCGAATCGTATATCTGTTCGAAGCCGATGAACAGCGCATGTAGCTCTAAGTTTTGTTCATAACTGTTTTGTTGGATTTGCTTTAACGTGAAGTTTTGATCCACTGTCTTTTTCCCACGTCTGAAACCTCCTTAATATTGACCCACTACTTCGTCTTCGTATTTCTCTAGTCTTTTCCGTATCATTCGTGGGATTGTAATTATAGGGCTGGTATATTGTAAAAGCTTCTGTGCATTTAAGATTAAAGATCGATTGATTTAGTTATGCGTTTAATATACCTACGTAATAAACTGATAAAGAAATAAGAAATCTTCACAATATTTAAAATCATAAAATACACTGCGTCCACTACTTTACAACACTGTGACACCGCACTGAGAAAATATATTGTATTAACTGAAAAGTTTTATAACTTTTGGCTTTTATTATGTTTAACGAAAAGAGTACCTTTTCTCAGAAAAGTGTTTATTTTAATTGAAAGTAGCTGTTTTGCCGGAAGACTATTTTCTTCTTAAGTACATGCTTTTCGACGAAAAGTAACCGTAATTAAATGGAATGCACCTTAGTTTTGATTAATATTTTATAAATCCTGTATAACTTTTGTTTAAATAAGACAATACACATTACATATTATTGTTATTATTATGTACATATTTAAATAACATATTTTAGTTTCGTTTAAGTATTATTGAATTATAAACAGTATTTGAAATAAAAAAGCCGGACGTTTTCAGTTATTTGAGCGGAGTTTTAAATCAATGTATGCAAATGGGTGCATCTACACATTGATTTTAAAACTTTGCCTTTTAACGGAGAATGCCAGCACCTGTATTCAAGCTGAGTGCTTTTTAAGCGGAAGTATTTTAGTTTTATTTATGTTTCCATGTGCATAAGCCCCAGATAGACAAACAATAATGAACGAAAGTGAATATTTTTCCCGTAAGGTTAAAGAAATTTCAGAGATAATTGGAATCTTTTCAGTTTGCTAATTTACTTATAAGCCAAGGAACTTTACAGCAGTATATAGTGTTTGAAGGTTTTAAAACTGTTATACACGAGAAAAACAATATTGTTGTTTTCAACCATTTTTCATGCATTTGGTTACAGTTACTAAATTATTACTTGATTTAGAAATATTAAAAATATTCCTGTATTCAATCAAACAAATAATTTGGTTAGTAGATTTATTTGAAGCATTTATTAATTTAACTAAATATTTAGATGGAAGTAAAAATAAATATCGCATTTTATTTTTGTATAGAAGTTTTCTCCCCATGTAGTACAGCAGATCAGCAGATATACTTATGTGTAGTAGACAAATTGTAGCATAGATGGCGCATCTCCTATTTCATTCCAGTAACAGATAATATTTCGCACAAAATAGGCTGGAAACTACGATCATGGATGATGATACATCTGGTATATTTATTAGAACAACATCTGATAGAAGTCATCGCCATTGAAAAGACGATTTATTTAACGGCACACTAGAGTGTTAGGGTGATCACTGCGACCAACTCCCAATACTACTAGGATTTACAACATATTAACGGCAAATCCCTCCTTAGTGCATGGGATTTTGGAGCTAAATCATTTTCATTTCGATTGAAAATGATCACGGCATTTTGTTGTGTTTACGCTTAAGTCTAAAATGAGTAAATTATAAGAAAAGGAAAAACCTCTTGAATCAACATGATGATTACGGTTTCCTGCCAATCTGCATAGTTTTCAAGTTCAAAATAAAGACGACTTGAATCAATTATCAATATCTTTCACTTAAAAAAAATAAACTGTGTCAACGAAAAATATATTATTTCCGAAGAAATGCGTGAATTTAAAATTATATTCCTTTTCAAGGAAACACCAAATTATATTGGCCATATTGAAAACGCAAAAACTTTTGGTTTAATGCAATTCCTTTTAAATGAAAACGATATTTCTCTCAGTGTAAATGATGGATAATAAACACCAAAATTCTAATGCAAGAAATTTCTATGTGAAAAATCCATAATCCTCCCAATTTTATTAAGTATATAATACTAATATTCTCCTTGACACTTTCGTTTCATTAAGGTCGAATTGTCCTATTTCCATTCCAATTTTCACTAAAATCCCAACATTTCAAATCGGCTAAAACTTGTTCCTTATCATAATAATGAATTTAATCATGTGTAAATCCTTTAAGAAGTAATGCAAGAGATTTCATTTCAATGGTCCGCTGCGTAGGTATTCATTTAATTTTACGAGGCAATATTCATTTGAATTTCATTTAAAAAGCAATACCACCAATTTTCGTTTTTCCGTATGCGGTTCACGCACGCTGAAAAATAAACGATTATGCTAATCCTCCTCCGTCACTAATTTACATACCCATCGATCGCCACTCGACAAAGATTAACCTTAGAGATATTCATTTGTTTGCGTGAAACGGGCATACCTCTTCAACAAGGTCACGTGCACCAGAAACACAAACACCGCCGCTCATTAAGACAAAAACGAGCATCGGTAATTGATGAGTGTTCACCGCAAATTGCCACAATTAACTCCGTACAAGAGGTTAGTACTCTATACAGCGCCTAACAGATTACTAGTTTATGATAGATGGTATGGCATATGCATACGTGCATATGAACATGCATTCTTCTGGATAGATCTACGCCTGTGATATAGATCAACTACAGCTCTAAATGGAAACGATATATTTTGAACCCGCACGCCTGATATTCGTAAAAAAAAATAACAAAAAAAAACCAATATGCATCTGAATATGCAAACAGCTGGATGGAAGTTACGATTCTAATCGCAATTGCAACAGCATCTCTTTCGATTGGACATCATCGAGAGATTCTCTTTTATTTATTTGTTTATCATCATTCGAGCTACACCAAGGTCGTATAGAATCGAGCTTTTCTGTATGCGTAATTCGTATAGTTAGCTATATGGATAATGAATTCGGAATCGATGTTTCCTTGGAGGACACGGGATGGGGAAAAATTAATGATAAACCTCGCTATAGAAAGAAGATGATTTCATATATTGGGACACGTAACTATGTATACCATGTGAATCGGTGTCGTGGAGCTTTTCTAATGATTATTATGTTAGATGGGATCAAGGTGGACGTGGAAGCAATAAATATGACTTCACAACAAGAAAATTTGTACGCACATATGTGAATTTGCATACGTTACCTGATTGTTACCTTATTTTGGACAAGAAACCCTGAAACTACGTAAATTATTCATTGGTTATTTATTTCTGTTTAAATTGGCGTCATTAAGTTATTCTAAATGTTAGTAATATGTCTTCATACCCATTTCAAATTATTTTTTGTATTTTTAAAGATAACTACATGTATTCCTAAGCATATTTCGGAAATAGCTTGCTTAAATACTTCTAATATTGTACAACTATATTGAGCAAGGTGTGTCTTAAAAAATGAAAGTTAACATATTTAGCATACCAGTTGCAGTTTTGTTTTTTTCACTATTGCTTCAAAAAGTTTACAACTTTAGAGCTATCGGCAAAAGGGAACATCTGCCGGTAAAGTTTGAAATTAGCAAATTTCTATTTTTTTTTTTTTGTTGGAGTACACGTATAACATGACCTAAATCTATTGCATCTGCATAAGCAGCCGTTTAGTATAATCCATATGAAAGATGCGCCATCAATTTTATTTATTTGAAATTTGTTAACAGGTATTGGGTATAAAATCTACGATCTTGGAATTGCACGAAGAGTCAATAAATATCTACGGCTTATATACGTTACATTTAAATGTTTATTGGAATTGTTTTAAAATAAAAACTAAACTATTAATAAAATTAATAAAGCTCTTAATAAAAGTGCTGATATATTCTAAGTATCTAAGTAAGTAGACAGTACTAAAATTCTTGATGTTGAAAATAATTACAAAAAGCGATTGTTTCTAGAAATGGTGCATATTAACAGTAATGAAAATTCAATTAATTTTAAAACAGACACAAATCAACCATTTTTATTGTAACATTTTACATAATATCTAGCAACATTACCTTATTGACAAAAAATGTTTTTCTGACTTTTTAACAATTGAAGATACGAGTAGATAAAAGTGCTATGTCGCATTTTTTTAAACACTCTTTTTTGCATGCATGTAGGTTGTGTGACCATCTTTCACATAGCACCATCGAAAATTCTAGAAATTCAAGAACACTCGAATTTTGTGAATGTATATGAAGGGGTTGTGTTACACTACTTTTACATAAAAAAAACTTTAATCTTAATTTATGCAAAACTTTAATTTTGTAACATAACACCTTCATCCACTCGTGTCTTCAATTCCAAATTCCAAAAACTTGTAATTTTATTATGATATTTAAATTTGTAAGTATTATTTTTTTATATTTTCATTACTATTGTTTCATATCCTTTTATAATATTGTAGATTTCCTCCTGACGAAGTCATTAAATAAATGAGGAAATATTGAGGTGATAAGTATAAAGTAGTTTTATCAAATAGACCGCATTACCCATACATCTAATTTTATTCCTGAAAGCTATATATCTGAAAAATGTGTGTCCTGAGCCCTTAAAGAATTCCTAACGGTTGATTCATTATCTGACGCGGGTGTCACTACACGTATTACCTATATTTGTGTAGCAACCGGACTTAACGGTAAATAATTAGAGTATAATATTCGGGTATTCGGTCTGTCAAATCAAACTAAATAAATACCCCCATATTTCGTTATTATTTTATAACATCTTCAGGAGGCAAAAGTTATAGAGCAGCTGACAAATTTTAACTTTAAATATTTTCATAAATACAGAAATACACAATATAACTTAATAATAACATTTTAAAATTTACGAACAACATATTTATGTAAATCAAAATTTTTTTCAAAGATTTACAGCTCATAACTAATTTACATTAAAATAAATCTTGTAGGGACCTGAATTTAATAAAATATTAATATAATAAAAGAAAGATACTTTAAGTTTCTTTGCTTGTAACAAAAAGTACTTCTGTTTATATTCTTTAGTAGTTGTCCTGCTTGGTTTGCATCCACGCTGCAAACCGAGTGCGTTTTCTTTTCAGGTTACGTTACAAGTTTAGAAATCAAAAAGGAATAGTATATAGAATAATTTACATTATAAACAGTTAACGTATTATGTGCAGTATAAATTTCTAACTCAAAAATTTTAAAATTTCCATTTTATAAATCAAATATTTTTTCTATTATAATTTTTTGTGGTTACGCAAACCTGCAAACCATAGAAGAAACCGCCACTGAATAATAGAGTTATAAAGATTAGAAAATTTGGGAACTTGAGAGTCAATGGGGCACGTGTTTCCTTTACTTTTTGATACATATGAAAAGGAACAAAACTAGAAGGTTATGTATTAAATATATCAACTTTCACTTTTTAAGGACCACCCTAATGTTGAGATTACTATTATATTCTTAGAGAATGTGTAATATCCTCAGTATATAAACAAACTTTAAATCTATTTTTTCCACGTTACAATCCAAAGCCCCTCCTTCCTCCTTGATGATGGCGATAAAACAACTTCTCCAAACATCCATAAATATAAGAAATAAAATTGCTTCAACATACCCAAGAGCGGACAATTCATTAATGATTTTGTATTTAATACGTATGTATGTATTTACTAGTGGCGAGTAGCAGTGATACGTCACTGGTGAAAAGATGACAATGATCGAAGTTCTTCGTATAACTTCGTGCATCGCGTGTATTACACGATGAAATAAAAAAAAAAAACAACTTACCTATCTCAACATCCTCAGACATATCCTTTAAACATTTATTGATTCGATAAGTTAGAGAAGTAACCGATTTCGCTTTCGAACTTCCAACGAGCGACGAGACGCCAGCGGTGACGTTGGTTCATGTGATAAATGTGGCGCTTGTCGTTCTATACTTCAT
The DNA here is from genome assembly GCA_004143645.1 of Protaetia brevitarsis. Classification (NCBI taxonomy): domain Eukaryota; kingdom Metazoa; phylum Arthropoda; class Insecta; order Coleoptera; family Scarabaeidae; genus Protaetia; species Protaetia brevitarsis. Next base: position 1,505,712 of record RXPK01000119.1, read on the forward strand.
CTTTCCTAAACAGAACGTTTTCGAGTGCCGACTCTACATCAAAAGGCGCTCCTCGTTTATATTATCGACCGATGTTTATTACTTCATTCGACTCCAGCGTGAAACAGGACACGATTAGATAGATATACATCCAAGTGTTATAATGTTTATTTATGCACTTGTACGATATATTGTATTTTATGTCGATTTAAAATATACAATGTGAGTGTAAGCCAATAAAAGAGACTTGTAGAATTTATGCCGCATGCACGACTTGTAAAATACCAGGAATTACTGCACAATTCCGTTTGATTTTTTTTACAATACACCTAGAACTATCTGTGAGTGAATGTTAAAAAGAAACTTAAATATACCTTTGCGAAAATCGAAATTATTTTATTATCTTTAATATCTTCACATTTAAAATGGCCTCAACGTTCAAATAAATACCTTAGCAACCATGATTTGAATAAAGAAGTACAAATCTACAAATCGCCAAAATGTAAAATTTACGGTTGGTAATCAAAAAAGTTTACATCTGCTTACAAATGCTAGTATTATACGGTTTTTGTATCTTATTGTAAGTAGTAGAATGAGATAATAGAACATTGAAAAAAAAGGGATTTGAAGAAAGTGTTTGTTATTGGTTATTTAGGTACCCAATCGATTAAATGAAATTCCTTATTATCCGTCTAAGCTTTTGCAATTAATTTATTGCTTCCTCAAAGACAAAAATTACAAATTATAAGATCGAAATTACAAAATTAATAAAGTTGAAAGTCAGATCACTTGCAATGGGAAAACTTAAACATACCAAAATACACAAAAATGAGCATATGTTCAACAGAACTAGACATTACAATGCAAAATTATGTAAGATAATCTTAACAGGGAACATGTTAAGACGGTGATGTTAGGGCTAACATGAAAGTCGCGAACTTGAGCAATGACACCAAGAATGCCAATCCACTTACAATAAACTTGGGAGGCTAGTGACAAAATCACTGCTGTTATTACAATTGTGAGGCATAAAACTATATTCATTTGAGCCAAAAAACGAAGAAATTTCTAATTCCAAATCGAGTTGTTGGATTAAACCTCAACAAATAAGCATAAATATTGCTCAAATTACCAATATCAATTCTAAATTTTTTTTAGAATTTTTTCATAATGGAGGCTATGGAGGGTATGATAAAGTAAAGTTCTTCGTTGTTAAATGGCTTTTTAAAATGTTATTTAATGTTAAAATAAAAAAAACTCACCTGTATATAAATAAACAAGCTAGGGGAAGTATGTTATATTGCGCAAACAATGGCCTGCACGAACAATTATCCGGTACCCCGGCAATACGTCGCAATATACGCTTCTGGGCTAAAAAGACTGAAGTAGCCGCACCAGAATTACCCCATAAACAAATACCATAGCGCAGTCTGGATTCCACATGCGCGTAGTGGATAGAAATGAATTATCTTTTGGTTAAAAAGGTATTTCTCAAAGTATTGAACACATAGGTAAGGGAGCTGAGCTTCTTGGTCAGATTCCCGCAATGTAGTTTCCAATTCCACCCCTCCGTGGATTTGATTATATCTTTGTTAATTTCAACATTAATAGGAGCTAGTCTGTTCTGCCAGTTATGAAAACGTCAAATTTGTGTTTTGGCAGTATTGAAATGAAGATTATAGCTAAAATAGTTGGCAACGTTTTTGATATTCGCTTCAATAGTAGTTTTGTGGCACTCGCTATACCATTCGGTGGAACTATGAGGCAAAAATCGTCAGCATAGGATACATATTGTGTTGCATCCCAATAAAGGTGGATGTCGTTAACATACAAAATAAGACCTAAAATAGACCCCTGCGGTACACCCATGTTAACCGGAAGCAATGGGGGAATCCACACCTGTTCTTATATCATCTACGTTATGACTGAGAAACCTTATCCATTCGGACGCCACACCCTGACGCCACATCCCTCAAGCTTGAAAACCAACTTTCACTGGTCCACACATTCGAACGCCCTACTCAGATCACAAAAGATCGATGCTAGGCACCCACCTGCGTCCATGCAGCCAACTATTTGATTATAGGAGGAGAGTAGCTTTGTAGTGGTGGATTTAATACTATTGTTGTTTGTCGTTCAATATGTAGTTTCTTGAAATGAAAGTTATTAATCGATCTAAAAACGCGTATTCAAAGACTTTAGATAGAGAATTTAGCACAGTAATTGCTCTATAATTTCCCAATTGCCGTCGATCTCCCTTTTTATGAATTGGTGTGACTGTGCCAGTCTTTAGAAAATCGTAGAAAAGTCCCCTGAGTGAAAGAAAGATTTAACCAGATGGGTGAGGGGAGAGATATAACGACATGAAGGATTCTTTTCAAAATAAAGTCCGGTATTCCATCGGGACCAGCTGACTTTTCATTTTTGTGTCAGAAATATTGATAGAATTACAGAATTTGAACCAGACACACGTGGAGCACTGTCATTGGGGGTCTATGTTATTAGCAATATTAGCAGCGGAGGTAACAAAGTAGGTATTAAAAGCTGAGGTCACTATTTTTCACCCCATAAGACGACAATGTTCCAACCTCCCTTCCAGGATGACGAAAGGATCATACTAATGAGTACTACAGGCTGACGTGATATATTTTTCTTACCCGCCATCGAACTGGGTTCCATGTTATTAAAGATGGGGATCGCCCAATCTGCCCATCTTCTACCAAACCATAATTGACTGAGTGACTGCGCCAGCCTTACTTGGGGGCCAGGGAGTTCACAGCCCAATAGGACTAACCCAAGTGAAACAGAGAAGACCATAGAGAGAGTACAGTGTCGGGAAAGAGCAAAATTATTTATTTATTTAACTATAAATATTGTATGTAAGCCCCTTATCTTATTTTAGTAGCAGAAAAGGTATAGGATTGCTGAAAAGTTTCTAGCATTAAGTGTTTCAAGATATTTCTCACTAAAACATGCTTATATTTTGAAAAAGACCGTTCAATACCTACGGATGTAACACACGCTTAATTAAAATAATGTTTATAGGTAGATAACGGATCAGATGCAGCCAACACAATGACTGTTTATCGCATACTGTACAAACTATTTTGGCACCACCATAATGTAAATCCTGGAATTCACCGACATACTTTGCTACATTATGAAACAATGGTCGTTTTCTGTGATTTTCTACGCCCGACATTGTATTCGTTTATCTCGCATCAAGATTCGACTAACACTGGTACTAGATACTAGACACACGAATCGAAGGGAGTGATTTTACTGCCTTGAAGATAAATATACTATGGCTAAACCTTCTGCAAAGTGCGAGGCCACTGACCACTTGACCACTCTAGTTATTTCTGCCAAACTTTCAGTATCCCTGTGGAAAGTCCTCTTAGTCCAATCTTGGCCTATATAGTAATGGATGAACTTTTGAGTGTTTGCATACCTAAATTGAACGATAATTTACCCTTCACATATGAATAGTAGTCGTCAAGGTGCTTAAAACTTGTGGCCAAAAATTATTAATATTGAATTAAAAGAAACATGTTGCTTTCCATCTACTGGTGAATGAATGTAGGCTATCAGTGTTATTTGAATTTATTAATCAGGAGTGCTTTACTTTACTTCTTTTCACCACTTTATCGATTATCGCTCCTGGATCTCTACTTTTTAATGAATATTTTACTTGGCGAAATGCCCGGTACTTTCCAATTGTCCAATACATATTTTTACTGATTTAAAAATCCGGATAAACAGTATTAAACAAAGTCCAAGTTATCACTTCAGCAAGTGCTATTGTACTTAATGAAAGAATAATATATTTTGTGTTTTCTCTGATGCTAATCAATGCTATAGAACACGTTTCTAAATTTCACTTCGGAACCAATAAAAGTTATCGATACATTGCATCTTAAATATAAGGATGCACAGATGTGGTAATATGTGCTTACATGTCCATACTCACGGTACGATTTCATTTCTACGAATTTCTACGCGTCTTGTTACTATTTAATGTAAATTTGAGCGATAAGGCTTCTCGGAAATTTTTGGGAAAATGAAAGCGGGTCGCTTACACGCTACAAGTACTTGATGTGCTAGATATGCGTTTAGGATAATCTAACGAGCAGCGGACTCTGATTTGTTGGAGGCTGTGCAGAAGGCCGATGAACGACCAGTTGTGATTGGAGGTTTTTCCTTGCGGTGTATATCAGATTACAATGATTGTAGATTATTATTATTATACTGTTGAAAGCTGGATTTGATAAATCGTTTTGTTTTCTATTAACTCGGCAATTGCTTATCTGAAGCTGACAAATTAGTTGTTTATTCTTAGTTGATTAAAATATAATTATGTAAATATGAAAAATGCTAGAACATTCAAAAGATTTTTTTAAGTCCTTGACTACTATTGTACTAAGGAATAAGGAAGTGGGACATAGCGTAAAATTAAAATATTTGTGTTTTATTAGTAGCAATTATGGTTAAGATAATAGCAACTTCGCTAATACATGCAACTCTAAATAAACTCTTGCATAAAATTGTTTGTTTACAGCATCTTCTTTTACCTTACATTTACCAATTACAACCCATTACCGTTCCTTATGATTGATAATTTATATCTATACATTGATTGATGTACCATTAATTGGTAGGTAAATAATTGCTTAGCCATATCACTATTTGCGCTTCCTACTTTCAAATAGTGGCGTGCAGAAAAATAACTCCGCTTATCTGTGCCACCGTATGATAAATTAATAATGTGTTCGTGAAAATAATGCGTATACACACGTAACGAACTTCTGAACGGTTGATAAACATCTAGGAACAATAAAGTGTTGAAGAAGACATGCATGCGTCACAGGTTTTATTAGCTCTTTTAAACTATACAAAGCGAGTCCTTTGTTGTGATGTTTGTTTTAAGTGCCTATGAAAATTATGTGTTAAAACCTGACAGGCTATAAATTAGGAAAAAAATGAAAATGATTCGCTTCATGGAGGAATTAAAAGAGCGGCTTTTGATCACAAATTAGTCATATTGTTGTCATGAGTGTAATTGTTGTAAGAAGTACTAGCAAATTAATTAGGTCATCCTGAAGACATTGTACTGCAAAAAGAGAGGTTACTATTACTGTGATTATCCATTTTGGTAACATACTGTCTTATTCCAAAGTTACGCACATCATTGCAAATATAATCACATAGAACAGCGTGCTTACTTTGATATTCACCGAAATATGTCAAAGTGAATAGGTTTCAATTATTTAAAAAAGTACAGCCGCAATACAATATAGATTAACGAATTAATGTGTTTCTGCTAATAACTGTAATAATTAAGAGGAATTTTTCCCAAGAAAATTTTCTCCTCACCCAGGATTCGAACCTACACACTCTCGTTTACCGGACGAACGCCCTATCAATTAAGCCAGAGAAGAGTATGCGGATTCGAGCGACAAATTGACATATGTCGATATGTAGGTACAGCTGCAATACAATATAGATTAACAAATTAATGTATTTCTGCTTATAACTGTAATAAATTAAGAGGATTTTTTCACAAGAAAAATTTTTCTCACGCAGGATTCGAACCCGTTCGAACCTACACATTCTCGTTTACCGGACGAACGCTCTACCAATTAAGCCAGAGAGGAGCATGTAGATTCGGCGCTCGAATCTGCATGCATCGATAAACGAGAGCGTGTAGGTTCGAACGGGTTCGAATCCTGCGTGAGGAGAAATTTTTTCTTGGGAAAAATTCCTCCTAATTTTCACAGTTATTAGGAGAAATACATTAATTTGTTAATTTCTTATTGTAAAAAGCTTGTAATCTTTACAATGTAGATTATATTATCAAGCTGAAGTTAAAAATCGGTAAATATTTTTGCTGTCGTTAGTATTATTATCCATTGTTTTCAAAATGTTGGCAATATTTGTATATTGAAATTTGATATGCATTCTTTCCTAAATAAGAGAAGTGTTTCAATGAATAGGAACTATGTATGAAATTATTACATTTATATTTTTAGCTATTTGATTATTTGTAAAGAAGGACACGGAAGTGAGATAAAAAATATGCAACCCTTTACAAAAGACGTCGTTTGAAGAAAGAAAATCCATTAATGTAATTAATTAATAAAATTAATTTTAGATGCAGAGTTTTTGTTCTTGTTTTTCTTTTGTTTTAAGTAAAATACTTTTCTTAATGAAAAAAATAACGCTCTATTTTCTAGATTCGAAAGTAGTATTCGATTAAAAGGCCAAAATTGAGCACATAATTTACTATTTATTAACCATAGTTATTGTCTGCAATGTTTCGACGCTAATAACTTCCGTCTTCTTCAAGCTGTCTCTACAATTCCGTAAAAAACTTAATATGATTTCTGATTTTTACTACCTTGATATTAAGTCTCTCCCATCCCCTAATGATCTTCAAAATTAAAATTCGAAAACCTGTAATCCTATAATAGTGTTGAATCAGATGGAGATACAAAAAAGACACACATTAATCTGTATTGTAATGTTCAAATTAGTGATTGAGCACTTCTATCAGAAACGCAAAAAAATGTCATCGACATATCTAACACAAATCCGTGGGAAATATGCCAAAGTATTCTTAAAATCTGTTTCAAATTTACTTGTAAAGAAGATAACTGTAAAAGGAAACCCATAGCTGTTCTGCCTCTTTTGAATAACAAAGACTCTCTGAATACCTGTCGAAGATCCCCAAAATATCACACTGTATGCTGGTCTCCACTGAATATGGCTAAAGTAGAATATTTTTAAAATATCAAAACTAATATGATTTCCAAGTTTATAAATAGTATTATAGCAGCGATAGATATAATACCTTTTGGCGAATTCCAATTCATTCCAATATCCAAAACTGTACCCAAAAAAACTTAAGCAATATTTTAATTATAAGAAAGAAATCATGCTTTAGAATTTGTCTAGACCCTATTCCTTTAAATACTGCATTAAAGTTATCAATTGCCAACATTAGACGAATATTACCTGAATTAAATAAAGCCAAAGTATTCTCAACAGTTGATGCTAAAAAGGGTTTTTGGCAATTAGACAAAGAAAGTAGTAAGTTAACTACATTTTGGACGCCTCATGGTAAATACAGGTACCTAAGACTATCTTTCGGTGTCAGTTCAGCATCTGAAATCTCTCAGAAGAGAATGCATGGTTTTTTACAGGGTTTAAAAGGAATTGAGGTATTAGCAACGATATAGCTTTGTTTGTGTACGATACACATGGCAAATAAAGAATAAATATTTGTTTAAAATTTAATATACGATAATTATAGATTAAAATATTTGGCTTTAATTTTCCAAGTACATAAAAATTTTATTCATGTTTGAAATTTGTTTTTTTTGTGATAGTTTTTAATAATAATATAAATTACATAACTGCACTAATCAATTTGGCAACATCGTCAAATTGACAAACTCGGAAAATGATCATTGAAAAGGCTGTTTTAGGAGATGATTGTTTGAAGAGGTTCGTTTAAAAAAATTGATATAGGGAAGAAGAATTTTTGAGACAGAAGTCAGAAGTATATAAAATTATTAAGGGGTTGCAATTTCATTCATCATAAGTGTGGATCAGTATTGGAAGATGAAATTAATCAAGACGGATTATTGTTAATCATTGGACTCCAATTGAAGAAAGAATAGTAACAGAAATAGAAGAAGAAGATGAAGAATAAAAACAATATTTTCATTAGAAGATTATTAAGGTCGGTCTTGTTATGTAATTTCTAAATTAATTGTATTTTGCTAAATATTAAACAATTCCGAAATCGTATATATATATATATATATATTTTTAATTAAGAACTCACGTAATGACATTGACGTAAGTCAATCAACATAACAACATATTTTAACAAAACCATTTCTTACACGTTTGAAGTATGTTAGATTTATCATTGTCTTGTTGAAATCAACAATTATGGCACATTATCATCTACATCCAGATACATACCTTGATTAAGACGTCTCTATAAACCTCCTTAGTTATAGTTCCTCCAATCAAACATATTAGACTTACACAAGAAAAGCACGCCCAATCATAACATCTGCCATCAGAACCAACAGATTAAACTTAGATTCATCACTCCAAAGTATGTCCTCCATTTTTATGTATCACATCCAACATTTTGAAAACTCAGTTCGTTATCTAATATTTTCTTGCATAAAAAAGAACTTTTCTGGTAGATCTGCTATGCCAATTATTGCTTTATCTAATTGTACGTGAACTGATAATCATATTAATCTCATTTAAAATATGTTATAAATCCTGGGTGCCGTTTAGCCAGTCTTATTCTACAACGATCTGCTATCTAGGCCTGCCCCTATTTTCAGTATTATTTGCGGTTTTAATGCATTCGGGATCATATTCTTTGAACGTTTTACGAGCTTTGAAGTTTCTTTGTACGTTTTTCCTTCTTTCGGCAACTGTCTTATTATATTTCTCTCATTTCCGGTACAACGTTGTTTACTACCCATTTTATCTGTTAGTACTAATAACGTAATATTTTATTTTTGTAGAAATAAGATCAAAATCGTCATTATCTTTCGTTATCGATTTTTCGTTACAAAATAATATTGTTCGTTAACGGTAGTACTTTCTGCGTGCAACTACCACACCTATTTTTATGGCCGACTGCACTGCAACTAACTTTATCAAAGCGTTTCACTCAGATTACTCAGGGAATTCCCTTTTATTCTTTATAACATAATAACGTGCTTTGGATATATTTATTGAAAATACCAATAGATGTCGCCAGTAGTGAATAATAATTTGTAATATAATAACATAATCTACTAGAAAATAATGCACACATATTTGATGAAAGCGGTGCTAAAGTCTCCGTTGAGGGTACCCTAAACTTAGAGTCAAGAACCTGTCATAAGTGTATTCAGTTAGAAAGGCAAGATTAGCAAGTGAAAATCGAAATTCTGTTTGTGAAACTAAATTGAATGCAATACGATACTTGCAGTGCTATATAGGCATAAATGATTTTCTTTTCTTCTTGTCCTTCATTTGTACATATCCAGACATATACTGTTCATATTTTATTATTCATATATGTGTGTTCCATTTTAGTTTTACAATCACGTTATAAATGCAGACATAACACATTCACAAAGCGTGTTCTATCTAAATTTGTATAAGGCATAAAATATATTTACGCGTTGATATGCGCGCATGCATTCGCGATAGTTCAGCTCGCTAAAGGTCGGGAGAAATATTAAACCACAATTTATAGGATTATTTAACGCTCGATATACCTATATGCAGATTGTATGAGGATGCAATAATTCGCACAATCTTTGAATAAATACGCGAGAACGCCTATCTTGCACTATTTTCATCGCGAGTACATCTAGTAAAATCCTTAATTAACGCATAGGCTAAGCAGAAACGCGCATGCAGCTTTAAATATGTATGTTTATATCGCGGATTAATGCGATCTATATTAAGAATTGTTTCCATACCGTCACTTCGGTGTCTTCGCTTTCGCCGAAAAGAAACGCCTAGTTCGCAAACTATCGGATTTTATGTGAATACATCTTTCCATATTCGTTTTAAAATTTTCCAAGTTCTGTATCCCATGACCTACTGCGCTCTCGCGTTGGCAATTATCATAAAGTTGATACGAACAGTTGAAACTTTATACCGCAAACGTCGTTTTATTACTGTCATATGCGGAACTTTCACATGGTTGGGCCATCAAAAATCTCTTACCTTAAATCGTAAACAAACGAACCCAGAAACAGAAATTACTTTAAATTTATATACGTGCGAATGTTGCAATATTAACATTTCTTAATGGATTTCTTGTAATTTTATTCAGAAGGTGCAGTCTTTTATGAAGATATTAGATTTACATGCTGAATAAAGTTGTTGTTAATAAAACTAACTTAAAAGAATTAACCAGCGCACAAATAAATCTTACAAGGGAACTGCAAAGATTGTTTACGAGGGAACTGCCAGGTCAGTATACCGTCGATCGAGCTGATTCTTAAAGCTAAAGAAACGGATACGGGTGTGGGGGGTTTTGTGAATAGGTCTCTAATAGGTAAAAAAACAGTATTTTTTTCGAACGGCAAAAAAAAACGCGTTTAATGGTGTAAATTCGTAATTTTTTTTATCAATATAATGATAAAAAAAAATCTAAACTTCTTGAATTATTTAACCGGTTTTTGTTTGATTAGACTTTCATTCTTTCATGGGTATGCCGGTTTTCATTTAATTTATAAAGACGTTTTACCTTTCGGAAATTTTATTTTTTCCTTTTTCAAAATTATATTTTTTATCCTACAATAGATAAAATTTAATGTTTGATTTCAAATTTCTTATTTAATGTGAAGTAATACAAAAAAGATACATTATTAAACTTACATTAGTTATTTCCATTTTCTTATTATTTTTTCCACCTTAGCAGGGTTGTCAAAACGTTTAAATTTTATTATATAATCTTGTTATTGCATAAACTTATTGTTAAATTCATTACGTCTTTGGATTGTTGTATGGGATGTATAGTAGGTAAAGCAGCACAAAACTGCTATTCGGTTTAATCAATCCTTTACTTGTAAAACACACATGCTACTAGTTTCGGCCTAGGCCATCATCAGGTATGTTTTGTTTTTTAAAATCTTAAAGATGAAAATTATCAAAAATTGTGTTTTATATTTAATAAAATGTATTTTATATATGTATAAATCGGAAAATTTGTGACGTGAATTTTTTAGATGTTTAAACTTCAAGGTAGAGAGTATACTAAGGAGAACATATATCGGGTATCCACACTTAAGTGTGCTCTATTGATAACTTTGTTATCTTTGGAGGTACAGAATCGGCCAAATGGACAAAGTAGTACTATTTTTTTATGGCAGTAAGAATTGTGAAAACAGAAGCGTCGCATTCCCTAGATATTCGTCCAATTTTATTTTTTTTTAAATAGAACCCCCAGTATTTTTTTTTTTTTTGCAATTTAAAAGAGAATCGCAAACTGAACAAAAAAGTCTTACTACACTATTATAAGAAAATGTCAAATAAAGTAGTTACTGAGAAATCTTTATCTTTGTTTTGTTTGCACGAAATCGATACATCAATGGAAAATAAAATGAACAATCCATTGCACAAATATATAAATGCACAGAACATTTTGCTTAGCTATCAATTAGGGTTTTGCTCTAGCTATAGCTGCTGAGGCTTCACAGACAAAGAACCACTTACCGATCTGGTTTTACTTAATGTTACTAAATTTGATACTGCCAATCATAGGGCGTGGTCCTCCATCGTTTCATTATGTTGGTCTGGAAGATAGTGCGGCAGAGTTACTTGACTACTTTCTCTTTGGCAGAACCTTGTTGGTGGTGCTTGGCTTGAGTACCGCCTAGGCTTGACGATAGCATGGCGTCTACAGGGTTCCTTCAATAATCCCCTGTTATTTTCATAGTATACTTGTGAGATTATCAACAATATTAGATATTATACGCTAGGAATGTGTGAAGCTTTGCGGAAATTGCAGGACAAAACTTAGATGCAGTAAGTTTCAGAGACCTGCACGAGTGAGTATGGCATGGTGTGAGTATAGGTACGTTTAGGCATTTCACCAGTATAACGATGCGTATTATAGTATGCATAATCGTGTATATGAGGTATGAGTAGTAATCGGCATCGTGGGCATCCGTATGAATTACTACTCGCAGCATTGTCAGGAGCACTCAAGGTCCGTATACATAAGGTTACCTCGTAAGTTGTAGGTGAAGCCCGGGGAAAGGAGGGGGTGGATACACGATGACGCTATGATGACGCGTTTCGCGATCATTCTCGTGTTTGTTTACGTTAAAAGGTTAGTATTGGGATATTGTTATAATAAAAAGGACTTAAAAGTATATTGCAAGACTGTAATTGTAATCGTTAGCATCACAATTTATTTTGCGAGAGTGACTGGCACTACAACATGATACCCATCGGTGTCTTCTTTCACGGTTATTTGAGTTATTTCACTTAAACCTAACAATATAATAAATAAAAAGTATGTAAATGTTATGGCCACTGGCCACCGATCTTACCTTTTACACAAGAATATCATGGTTCATTAAATGTTTTTAAAACTGCAAGGGTAATTCAAACTAATAAAATACGTAAAATAAATTAAATAAAACAAGTAAATCATGTAGATTAAACGGATGAGTAAACTAATTTGTGTAGATACGAATTCGTTCGTCGTTCCTGTTGATAAAACATTAATTGAAAATTTTTCTAAATTAAGATTTAAAAAAAAAATAAATATTTAAACTTAAAACAAACAACAATTACTGAAAAGAGAAAGTAAATCTGAAGGACGCAACTTTGCGAAGAAAAAAAAAAAAAAAGATTACATAAAGTCTGTATTTCTAAATTTTAGTTTTCTTTAGTTTTAAATTAATGTATTTATGTTGCTTTTTATTAGGAAGAATAAATATTTAGTTTGATAATATATAATCGTATCTTTTTTACCATTTTACTTTACTTTTTTTTAGTTTCTAATTTAATGTCATGCTCTATGTATGTAGTTCTAAGTTTTGTGTTATATTTATATAATATTTTTATTTGATTTACTTATGTTTACTATTGCATAATAGTAGAAATTCGTTTTTTATTATAAAAAATAAATATTTCGTTTGAGAGTACAAATCGCCATTTATTTTTATATATATGCACCACTTCATTTATTAAAAACAGCATACCTGATGACGCGTTCGCGCTCTTTCTCTTGATTGGCTGAAAAGTTACGAGGTAACCTTGTGTATACGGACCTTGAGGAGCACTTGCTTTTTTCTTTTTTTTTCTCAAGTTTTGCTATATATATAACTATAAACATACAATACATTAGAAAAATCAAGCCCCTATAATAAGTGATAACCAACAAATAGTACCATATATGCACAACTATTGTACCCTATTCTTACGAGTAAGAATCGTACGATTCTTGCGATGCGACTATGCCGATTCCTACGATGCCGGTCTTAATGATTACCTACTCGCATCGTCGGGGAAGGTAATCGCCGATTATTAATCGATTACATTTTTACTTACTGGTGCAAGTCTCTGGTAAGTTTATCGAATTAAGAATTATCATCTTCCCTTGAATGCCGCAAAATGCTCAGTAATGGGATTCGGTCGCTTTATGTTTGTTGAACGGATTAGAAATGACTCTGGATTAATCCGTCAACGGCTAGCGTTACCATATGGTTACTTAACTAAGAATATAAAAAAATTGTTAGACAACTCCTTAAGTTTGTCTCATTTTTCCTCTTGTTTAACTTTTTATATTGGCCGTGTTTGAAATCTAAGTTAAGTAGGTACTAGGCAAAATAATTAATTATTTAACTAAATTCATTTGCAGGGTCTAGTGTAAGATTGGCAAGAATTGTTCTTCTCAGGCCAAGCTATACCCTGAGAATTCTCCAACATTTGCGATTATTTTCATATATTTTATAAAAATGAAATATATATTATTTTAAGAATTAATAATGGCGATATTACTTATTAGATTTCCTGAACAACATGGCAGGCTTTGTCACATACATGATATCACTCATATACCAGAAGTGCAAAATACCTCATTCACTCATTGCGTGGACTTGCAGATATCTCAATGCAGATTTACATCAACCGTACATTACCTCGGAGCCATTAAATGTAATTTAAATGTAACATAATCAGAAAGGATCTGGATTATACACCTACTTGAAAAATGTATTATTCGCCGGGTCAAATGGTTATCTCCAACGTCTCGCATCGGAATAGGCTATCAATCATCTTCCCGCGATTCGTTTCGCGTGGTTTGATCTTTCCGGACACGATGGCAACGCAATATGTAAGACTACACTGCACCCCGCACGTCTTCCTGGCATCGTACCAAATCAACGGTCGCCAAACGACCAGCCGTCAACTATCCATCGTACGGCCATCAATCTCGTCCCATTTTCAATTTCGTATTTTTCCCCATTGTCATCCCGAATAAACTCAGATCGCGAAGATCTTGTTCAGCCCACGATCTGGCCAATCTTCTCCCGATCTTGCGCAACGTAGACCACCCGTGCACGCATCGAAACACGTCGAAAATAGCGACGACACGCTGCACGGAGTGCGTTGCCAAAAATCGGCTCCCCTTTGATTCCCGGTGGATGATGAATGGTGTTGTGTGCGCGCTGTCGAAATGTGCTGACCAAGGTCTCTATTTCGTAGGACGGATTATAAACCCCGCGTGATAGTTCGTTTATTGTTTTCTTGTTTGTTTTTACAAATCTGCAATCGGGCGCAATTTTTATTTTTACGTAGTTCTGGCCCGGAAAAAATAATTCCATCGTTGACTAACGAGGTGGCGATGTCAGTGCTACTGCTTAGATGTGTCATTGCGGTGTCCCCCATATTTGCATACTGGAGGCATATAAAAATTAAGTTGTTTTTGCTTGCCAGGATAGATGAATAATAGAAGTCTGTTGACAAGAGGAAATAAAAAAGTAGTTCAGGAGAAAAGAATGCATCTCTCAAGATGGCACAGTAATCCACGTCACTAATCAAAGGGATGGCCGCTAGATTTTAATGACAAACTCACTTTAGAATATTTGCACTAGCGATATCTATTTTCCTATACAGGATGATTTATTTAGCTCGGCGGCAAACTTTGCCATATGAAAGCTCATATATAATTTTAACAAAAAGAAAAAACATCATTGGAACATATGTCCGATTTCAGTTATTTAAGGAAATAAAAAATATCAAAGATTTGATTGTAATTATTAATGACAGCTTTAATAACAGCACATGTGCTCGAATAGCTTTTCAAGGAGCAGGATTACTTGTTTCTCCTAATCTTCGGAAAGATTCTCCGAAAACTGAAGGATGATCGAAAAAAATATTACTCACACCAATTCCCGTGCAATAACTAACCATCACGAAGCATTGATATACTTTTCAGTGCTATAAAAAAGACATTTTAGTTAACTGAACACAAAGAGAGAAAACTGACATCTGACATTCGTATTTGTGTTTGTTTCTAAACACACTTTAAATATGAATGAACGTTTAATTAAATATTACAATCAAAACTTTCCATTGCCTTAAAGACATCCGACATATGTCCAAGAATGTTTTTTTTTTGTTAAAAACTATATGAAGCTTTCATATGACCAAA